>JABXJD010000016.1:870000-1072500 GCA_013375575.1 Percina caprodes | reverse complement strand
TATGTTATCATAAAACCCTCGGCAAGAAAGCAAATGCGCGTTTCCCAAAACTATTCCTTTAACCCATTCAGAAAATACACAGCAGCAGCAGTTAACAAACATTAACTGTAGGCTACATTTAGAGCAAAGAATTGGAAGAAATTGGAAGTGTACTAATTCAGTAGAGGGTGAAGTCTTGCATATTGCAAGTATTGCATATGAGTACAAATAAATTGTGAAGATGAAAACTGCAGCGAAATATTGTACTTTTATTGTGTGAATAACAATGTAAATATGATTTTGGTGAAAGCAAAATATCCAGAGGGAGTCTCAGGAATATGATTATTGATGGTTTTGCACAGAAGTAAGGAATATGGAATTACAGCATAATATTATCTTTGACTGAAAAACCCTGCGGTTTCTTCCAATTGCTGTAGGCAACTGGCAACAGGACAGGAGGAGGAGCCAGCAAGATTACTGCATGTTATGGAGGAATTAACATGGGATTGGAGGTTTGGCAACCATTGTATTTTTTTTTTGTGAGCATGGATGTGGTGAGGTGCAGAATAGTAATGTTGTGTAAATGTTTTTGTGTGTGTTTAAAAGCCTTGTGCTGTCACGGGAGAATTAACATCTGTGTCATTAGAATAAGAACATTTTCAACTTTGATTATTTTTTGTCTGTGTTTTTACAACCTTATAACTTTTAACAAGATGACTACAAGAGATGTAAACTTTAACACTTTAATTATTAAGAGGAATATAAAAACACTCCTATTAACTTGCTTTTACTCAATGATTAAAAACCTATAAATATTACACTCCACAGCCACCAAACATTCCTCGTGTGATAACTCCACCAGCGTACAGAGTGTATCACTTTCTGTATTGTCATAACCTACAGTATAGCCTTGACTTTGTACATTGTGTGTCAACCAGCACATTTATTCACATTAAAACACCCAGGCTTTACTGATAATACAATATACAAAGTATACAATTTGCATCATAATTTTGTCAAAATCCTCTAATTCACCTTTTTCTCTGAGTTAAAATGCTTTGTTTCCACTCTCTGAGCTCTGCTCAACTAGGCACAATTCACCTTTTTTTGTTTTTTTTGTTGTATTTGTGCTTTTACTTAAGTAAAGGATCTAGTAACTTCTTTCACCTTTGTAAACTCAAATTGGCAATTACAAATCAGCAATAGACGAGTCGATGCTGGTCAAAGTCAATCACATACGTCTTCACTTTCCAGACAGACACCTACCCAACATTGAAAAATATGACAAGGCTGCAACCGCTATCTTTATTATATTAAACAAAAGCCTGAGTCAGCATTTTAAGCCCTTTACCCTTCCCATCTGCCCCTCTGTTTATTAATTGAGATACCTGTCACCTCTTATCAGAATCCCATGTGCCTGGTTTTAATTTGTGTGCCTACCTGTCAGTAATAATAGCAGTGACACACAGTGGTGAGTCAGTCAGTATAAGCTCACTCGGCTGTGCTGTCAGCTCTCTGCAAATCTGATACATTTTCACACTCAATTTATTTCATCACATCCCAAAGAGAAATCGGATTTGACTGCAGCATGATGGACATCTTTGGAAGAGAATTACAAACCTAAAAAAATACAACCAAAGCTGCCAGTTTCTCTGAAATTTAACTTCAGCTTTCTATCTTTTGTTCACTCCTGTATCTAATTTTCTGTTCTATTTATGTCCTACTTACTCTTAAACATATAATGCAGTTTAATCAGTCACTGAACCAAAATGTAGCCAATTTTTGCCCCAGTGCCCGATGCATTGCTGTACCGAAGCAATACTAGTTTCATTTTAATCAACAATGAGTAGAAAACCACTGACCCAGTGTTATTTATTTATTTGGTTGGTTTATTTACCCAAACTAAAATATGGTTTAATGGCACCAATATCCAATATAGGTCTTTTTAAACTTTCATGTCACCATTTATTACAGATTGTTCAATAATAATGAATTATTAATATGTCTGACAGTTAGTCAATATAACACTATAATAATGATAATAATAATAGTTTTAATTTGGATACATAACCCAATAGTAATAATAAGGAACAACTTGGTAAATTATTGTTGTTGTTTTTTAAAGATTACTTTTTGGGCATAAACCTCTCAGTATATGTGTGCCTGCTCTTCCCACTGAGCCAACCCAGCCACAACTTGGTATGAAGTTACCCCAGTATTGTGTTAGTGACCAAACTGGGTCAATTTTAATATTATCATTATTATCTCCCATTTACCATAATTTTAAATCATAGCTACTACTTCATCTTGTTTACCTGTTGAATATATTACTCTAATACTAGAGACTTTCTGTAGAATATATAATGCCTTTTTAAAGCCGCACGACTACCTCTGGTCGCACTTTTTGAAATTAATTCCTCCCTTGTGGAGATGAATTTGATTATTCAGGGTGTAGTGACAAATTGATTGGAGTGATGCTGAAGCAGCATGTGCACCACTCTCAGGAGGGACATGTAGCGGGAAAACATCCCGTTTCATTTGCAGCACTCAATCTCTTATTTGTCACAAAGAAAAATGTGTGTATAGGCAAGGACACACACACACACACGCATCATGCCATAAACACATACACACACTTAAGCCAAGGTGTATTGATTCATCTATTTCTCTAAAACTGATTTATGTCTTTTAATCTGCCCTCTCTTTTTTATAGGAGGGGGGAGGGGGATTGTATCCTTCAAGCAGCTTTGTCATGTCGCCAGGCAGCAGCCACACAAAGCTGCATTCATTCACCATCACCACATCAAACACCACATCAGAAAATAATGTTCTCATGTTGTTGTTTTAAAGCGTCAATGAGCCTTTAAAGCTGTTACTGCAGATGCCTGCCCGGCGGTATCATTAGCCCATCAGGCTTATACAAATAGATGACTGTGCTTTGACTGTGGCCTGTCTCTGACCTTAGAGAGGCATTTGTCTGGTCTAACTTCTCATTTATTTAAAATTCTTATTTTGTCTTAGTTTATCCCCCAGTGCTCCTTGTCCTCTTGTCTCCTCATCGTCTTCTTTCTGCTATATGCAGTGTATCTTTTAATTTACTCCTCATCTCTCTAAAATGTTCCCCATTTACTCTTTCCCCCCAACTGCCTTCTATATTTGTTCACATTTTAGTCAAAAATATCTCCATAATCGTGTCTTGAATGCAACGCTAACACACCTGTTTGCATGTCCCCACCTGGGGTTTCTTCGTTAGATTACTCTGTAATTGATGGAGGCAGATGTAACCTGAAAGGCAGAACATGAAGACATAATCTGTTTAGTCTAATCAACTCACAGAGCCATTTCACTCAACAGTGCAGCTGTCTGGAGTGCAAACATTCACAAACACACATCGTATAATGTAGCATAAGGCTATGTCATGGAGAGAAATATCATGAGAAGCTTTTAAAGTCCGCTCTTTAAATATACCTTTCATTTAGTTGTAAGGAGTGCAGAAAAAATGAATTTTTTCCCTACAATAACAAACTTTGAAAATTTTACCTGAAATCTTGTTTATATCTAATAGAAGTATTTAAGTTACACATGACATGAACACCTTGTTTGCTAGCCGCAAAGAATAAATCTCCATGGTTCCCCTTCGAGGAACTCGAACTGCGTCGGTTACGACACTATGGGAATCGCCTTCAGGCATGACAGGGCTGAATGTGAATGAAAACTACTCCAATCCTATTGGTCCTAGTGAGAACGGTAGCATGTGACGGCATAACCGTGGGGACATATAAGCACACCGGCACATAGCTCATTAGCTTTTTTCTATTCAGCAGGCACGTTGGTTGATGTTGAGTGGCGAGCTACTGTGTTACTCGCCTGGAAATATGTCCGAGCGTTTGTACCGGTTCCGACGATGTGTGTCTCCCTGCCCTCGTTTCATCACGGTAGGTGACTCGCATGAACTGTGTGTCGCTTGTTTGGGCCTGTCGCACGCCACAGCGGCTCTCGAGGGGGCTGTGTGTGACCATTGCGAGGCCCTGCCTATGCGGGTGCTGCGGTCCCGCGTAGCCCTTTTTTCCGCGGACGGCCAGGTCCGCTCTCCCCGTGGCTCGGGCCCCGCGGTCGCTGAGGCGGCCCGGCGGGTCCGGTCGTGGGGTTCGCAGCAGGATCTGCTGGAGGGTTCCGAGACGGCTGTGGCCCTTTCTCGTCCTTCTTCTGCCGATTCCGACTCCCCTGGTCCTCGTTTCTCGGCTTCTGCCCGGGGACGTAGGCTGGTGAGGCGGCCGCACTCGGGCTCTGTGGAGCTGCATGTGCGTCGTGGAGGAGGGTGAGGACTTCCGGGTGTCGCGCCGACGTCATCTGAAGTGCGCCGCGCCGGACTGTGTTGGACTGTTGGATGGCGCGGTCTGTGGCAAAACCCGGACTGGATTGGCCACAGGCTGTCAGGGAGCTTGATCGCTTCCTTCCGCTCCATGCCCCCGCTCCATGCCGTTTTTTCCCGGTTTTGCACAGTTAGCTGTGCAAATTGTGGGAGAAACCTTACTCTGCCCGGCTTTCTCCTCCCCAGCGGCTGGAGTTTTGGCAATGTGGCGGGGATTAAGGACTGCGGCTACGAGACGATACCGCGGGTTGACGACGCTCTGGCGTGTTACTTCTCACCCCTGCTGACGTCGTCTTTTGGCCAGCCGGCGCTGCCGATGTGACCATGTCGGGTGTCTTCCTCATTGGTGGGGAAGGCGTGTATGGCGGCGGGCCGGGCTGGAGTGAGCCTGCACACCGTGGCGGTTTTGCAGGCCTGCTAGGCGGACCTGCTGCTGGAGATGGACCGGAGGGGGGTGCCGAGGCGCTCCGGACGCGTGTTGCGCTGAACTCTGTCGTTGACAAGTTTCGCCGTGTCCGCTCCCAGGAGGGGGCGTTCCGGCAGTTTCTCCTTCGCCGGACTTGGTCCCGCTCTGCTGGGACGGCTGGACCTTCTCGGCCCTCTACCAGCTCCCACCGACAGCGCCAGTGACGCTGTCTGGCTTCTCGCGGACCCCCTCGAGCGGCTTGGGACGCGGGGCAACGCTCCCACGCACCCCTCCCCGGCAGTTTGGTCCTGAGGGACGTCGTCCAGTCGCGGAGGGGCGAGGCGCGGAGGTCCTGTCTATGTGTTTAGCCCTCGGAGGCCGACTGAGGTCCCCTCCTGGGTGGCCGCTTGCGTTGTGTCCCGCCGCCGGGGCGCTCGGGACACGCTAGCCGCCGCCGAGCCTTCTCCACTCTGCCTGCCCCGAGGGGTGGCGGTTGGCCGGTGATTCGGTTCCCGGCCTGCGGATCATCGGCGAGTTCTTCCTGGCGGCCAGCTTCGGGGACTCTTCCGAGATTGGCACGTCGCACCGGCCCCGAGGGGTTGGTTCTGATGGCGGATTTCGCAGACGCTCGCCGGGGTTTGGAGAGCATATCCCCGTGGGTTCTGCGCGCCGTCATCAATGGGTACGGGCTGCAGTTCCGGGTCCACCCCCCCGGCTTCACTGGGGTGGTCCGGACTGTGGTGCGCCCTGACCAGGGCCTGGTGCTGGGACAGGAAGTGCGCTTGCTGCTGGAGGACGGGGCCGTGGAGCTCGCTCCCCCGCCGGCCAGCGGGTCCGGTTTCTACAGCCGGTGCTTCCTGGTTCCCGTGAAGGACGGAAGGCCAGCACCCTGTTCTGGATCTGCGGGTTCTGAACCGGTCTCTGAGGAGATACAGGTTCGTGATGCTCACCATCCCTGCCATCATGTGTCACATCCGGTCTGTGGACTGGCTTGTCACCATGGATCCGAGGGATGCATGCTTCTACATCTCCTTTTGTCCTTCCCACAGGAAGTTCCTGAGGTTCGCCTTTGGGGCGTGGCGTACCAGTATCGGGTTCTTCCTCGGCCTGGCACTCTCCTCGCACTTTCACCTAGTGTATGGATGCGGCACTGGCCCCTCTGCGGCTCCAGGGCATCCGGGTCCACATTACCTCGATGACTGGCTTATCCTGGCTCAGTCTCGAGAGTTGGCGGTTCGGCGTCGAGATGTCGTCCTCGCTCCTCATCTTCGTTTGGGGCTGAGGCTCGACGATGGTGAGAGTGTGCTGGCACCCGCCCAACGGACTGTGTTCCTAGGGGTGGTGTGGGACTCGCTGTCGATGCTGGCACGTTTGTCTCCGGCTCGTGTCGAGTCCGTTCTGGCCACGGTGCGGAGTGTGAGGCTGGGCCACGCCATCACAGTGAAGCACTTTCAACGGGTGTTGGGCCTCATGGCGGCTGCTTCCAGCGTGATTCCTTCTGGTCTTCTGCACATGAGGGCCCTGCAGTGGTGGCTGAAATCCAAGGGGTTCTCCCGAGGAAACCCATTCCGCCTGATACGGGTTACGCACAAATGTCTTCGTGCCCTATCGGTGTGGTTGAAGCCTTGGTTCCTGTCCCAAGGGCCCGTGCTGGGGGCGCCCTGTCGCCGTGTGATCGTTTCGACGGACGCTTCCCTCACCGGGTGGGGCGCGGTCATGGACGACCGTTCTGCGATGGGGGTTTGGCAGGAGTGTCACTCGTCATGGCACATCAATTGCCTCGAGATGCTGGCTGTGTTCCGGGCTCTGAGGAGCTTCCTGCCTGCACTCCTGGGCCGCCACGTGCTGGTCAGGTCCGACAATACAGCTGTGGTGGCCTATCTGAATCACCAGGGGGGTCTGCGCTCGCGCCTCTATGCAGACTGGCGCATCGGATCCTCCTGTGGTCCCAGCGGAGACTGCTCTCTCTCAGGGCGATGTTTATCCCTGGGCTTCAGAATCTGGGGCGGACCTGCTGTCGAGACAGGGGCTGAGGCCCGGGGAATGGCGGCTCCACCCCGAGGTGGTGGAGTCCTTGTGCGCAAGGTTCGGGCCCATAGACGTGGACTTGTTTGCTTCTCGAGAGACTACGCACTGTCCTCTGTGGTTCTCCCTGACGCCCCCGGCCCCGCTGGGGCTGGACGCCATGGTGCGGGAGTGGCCGAGGCTGCGTCTGTACGCGTTTCCCCCAGTCGCTCTGCTCCCAGGGGTCCTGGAGAGGGTCCGTCGGGACGGCATCCGCCTGCTTCTTGTGGCGCCGTTCTGGCCGATCCGGGTGTGGTTTTCGGACCTGATGGAGCTCCTGGACGGTCCGCCGTGGCAGGTCCCTCTGAGGAGGGACCTGCTGTCCCGGGAGGGGGGCCGGGTTCTTCACCCTTGCCCCGCCCTGTGGCGGCTGTGGGTCTGGCCCTTGAGGGGGCCCAGTACCTCGAGGCGGGCCTGACGGCGGGTGCGGTCGAGACTCTCCTTAGCTCCAGGGCCCCGTCTACACGGAGGATGTATGGCCAGAAGTGGGCCGTCTTCTCTGCCTGGTGCAGTGGACGCATGCTGGACCCAGTTACCTGCCCGGTGCTTCAGGTGCTGGAGTTTCTGCAGGACCGCTTCTCTGCGGGCCTTTCCCCCTCCACCCTCAAGGTTTACGTGGCTGCCCTTTCGGCTTTCCGCCCCTTCGGGGGTTGGGTCTCTGGGGAGGCTTCCCCTGGTCATTCGGTTCCTCAGTGGGACTCTGAGGATGAGACCTGCGACTCGTCCTAGGGTTCCCACCTGGGATCTGGCGGTGGTTCTTGAGGCGCTAGCTGAGGCCCCCTTCGAACCGTTGGAGTCGGCTGCGGCCAAGTACCTGACCTTGAAGATGGCCTTCCTCCTTGCTATCACCTCTCTGAGGAGGGTGGGGGACCTCCAGGCTCTTTCGGTTGCTTCCCGATGCCTGGAGTTTTCCCGGGTAATGTGAGGGCCATCCTGCACCCCGTTCCGGGCTACGTTCCCAAGGTGCGGTCCACTGTTGTGGGGCCGGTGGTACTACAGGCGTTTCATCCTCCACCTCATGTGACGGCGGAGGACGGGAGGCTCCATTTGCTCTGCCCCGTTAGGGCCCTGAGTGTCTTCGCTCTGAGGTCCTCCGGGTGGAGGAAATCGGACCAGTTGCTGCTGTGTTTCGGGTCCCCCGAGGCTGGGCTCCCCGCTTCCACACATACTATCAGCGACTGGATCGTTCAGACTATCTCCCTGGCCTATCGGGTGCGCGGTTTGCCTTCACCTATGGCTGTACGGGCTCACTCCACGAGAGGCATGGCGGCCTCTACGGTTCTCCTCTCTGGTGCGTCTCTCCGGGAGGTTTGTGATGCAGCTGGCTGGGCCACTCCGCATACCTTCTTCGGGTTCTATAGTCTGGATTTTCCCTCCGCACCTGGCACCCGGGTGCTCTCCTCCTAGTCGTGCCCACGAGTGGTTTCACGCTGGGGCAGGCGGGGTTTCGGCGCGGGTTAGTGGGTATCTCGTTCCCATAGTGTCGTAACCGACGCAGTTCGAGTTCCTCGAAGGGGAACGTCTCAGGTTACGTATGTAACCTTTGTTCCCCGAGAAGGGGAACGAGACACTGCGTCGGTTCGCCGCGCCTCACCCCGCCTGGAGTGCCTTGCTTCATAGAAAGAGCTAATGAGCTATGTGCCGGTGTGCTTATATGTCCCTACGGTTATGCCGTCACATGCTACCGTTCTCACTAGGACCAATAGGATTGGAGTAGTTTTCATTCACATTCAGCCCTGTCATGCCTGAAGGCGATTCCCATAGTGTCGTAACCGACGCAGTGTCTCGTTCCCCTTCTCGGGGAACAAAGGTTACATACGTAACCTGAGACGTTACTTGGCTGGGTTTAATTCAACCTGCTTTCGTGCAACCAAGTCAAAGCTAAATTCATCCAGGATAACTTGAATATCCCGGCTTAATACCTTATCCTGGTTTCGTGCAACAGGCCCCAGGTATATAAGTCAAGGTATCACCAAATTGATTATAATGCATCCTGAGGGGAACAGGAATGTGTAATCCAAATTAATCTAATAGTAGATATTCAGTCTAAAACAAACTGGTGGCCAGAAGCATGGCAACAACTGACAGCTATACTGTACAAAACAGTCAACATGAGAAAGATGTAACGCAGAGCTCACACTGACAGTCAGGTTTACCAGTACAAGTTAATGCAATGAAATAATGTGAACACTGTAAGTATTTGGCTTCAAAGTCAGACATTGAAATTACTGGCATAAATAAAAAGAGATGGGTGTAATTTAAATTGTTTCATTTTTATAAGCCTACTTACTGTAGATGCATGCTTTATATTTATATGTACAACCAAATCATGGTCATTGTGTAATTAAGATATAGTCACCTCCTCCGCCTAAGGTATTTTAGGAGTGCTGCTAAAAATAGAAAACTTATAAAGGCTGCAAAAGAAAAGAAAATCAGCTTTAAAACAAAAGACACTGTTATCTTGAAAGAAATGTGCTAATAAAATAAAAGATAAATCAATGACACATTGGACCGTTGCATATATGTACAAACACAGACAGATAAGCAGTTTCTATCAGAGGGACTAACATGATTAATACAAGCATAAATCATGACACAGAACAAGACAAGAGTGCAATTCACTTGATAGCAGGAGGAGCTGAGTCTGATAAAAGGAGAATAGATGAAAACCTTGCTGTTGGTCTCGCTGTGTTTCTCCTAATGTCTTATCTCTCTAGATACCTCTATAGCTCTCACTGTCTATCTGATAAAAAAATGTGCCTCATCCTCCTTCTCATTTTGTATTATCTGAATTCAAAAAGGAACAGACACTGGATTCAATAATTAAACCACTTACAGAAAAATATGTAGGCTAATAAAAATAAAAAAAAGTGTCTTTCCCTTACTTTAATTGAAACAAACATCAACCCTTGGTCAATGTTCAGAAGATGTGCCAGACAGATTTTACCCTTATTTTATAATGTATTCTTTTTATTCTGTTCTGCTGAGTCTGAGAACTGGGAAAAGAGAAACTGTGTCGTTGGTGGTGTGTTTATTGACAGGGTGTGTTGTGTCTGTGTGCCTGAAAGGGTCAGCGTGAACATACATCTCCGTGTTCAAGGGCAAAGTTGCATCTTCAGTTATGGTAATGAGTTGCAGAATATTAAGCGCAACCCTGATGTGGAGGACTGATTTGATTGTCAGACAAGCCTGCATCCTTGATTGCAGATGCATAAGTGACGGTTTTCATCCACTTTCTTCTTGTGTGACACAAAGGGGGCAAACTCTCTTGTTAGCATGCAATAACATCATGCTATATTGTAGCTCTCCTGAGATGCAAAACAACTGATGCACAAGACGTTGGGGAATTACTTAGCATTCTTATGAATACTATTTAATTCTAATGAATGCTAAGGTTGCAGCCCATTGATGCAGCTTCTGCTTGTCTATGAACAATAGCTGCAACAGGCTCTGTGTTTCTGCTCAATACACCAGTAGCAGTTATGGTCAACCTTTATCTCTCTCTCTCTTTGCCTCTCTATTTTGGCACTATTGTTTGAAAGTTAAATCAATGTGATAGGCTAGATCAGTGGTCTTCAATGTTTTTAGGCCAAGGACACCTGAGCTGAAAGAAAGACAGAGTAGGGACCCCCTACTACATGTACTGTATGAAATAAAGTTGCATTAAACTGGGCTGGATGGATGCAAATGAATGGCGGTGACTCTGCATGGCTGTCATAGTGGCTACCTTACCTATAGTAAGGTTATCTTCAGTGTGTATATTAAATGTTTGTTTTTTTCCCAAATAGGCCAATTTATCTTTGCTATTAAAATATTGGATTCCTTTTAATGTATCTTCTCAGACATCCTTTAATCTTTGAAAAAAAAAAACTTTCAAAACATTACATAATTTGGCAGCCCCGCCTCCCTACTCTGAGGACCCCCTAGGAGTCACGGACCCCCTGTTAAATATCTCTGGATTAGATTACTGTAACTACACAGTAGGAGCAGATACTTCAATTCATTCCACATTGTAAGTGTCAAGTTTTTTCATTTATGACGAGCAACGTTTAAAAAACGTTAACGGAGCGAGTGAGATAGGAGGCTGAGAATAGAGGTGACAAGGGACAGAGAACTGTAGGAACAATCAGTATGTTCTTTCGTAGAGTAGAGGAGATAATGTTCCACAAATAAAGAGTAATACATTGAATATTACATCTGAATCCCTGTGTAAACTAGCTGAAGATGTGGAAAGCCTCACTCACTCAGTGAATAGACAGCTGTAGTAATTGGGAATCCCTGCCTAAAGCGACTGCATTTGCTCACCTCACGTTCCCAGGGAAACAGCCATACTGTACAGGTCCTCTGGTGCATATGTATGTGACGGTGCACAGGTGTGCAAGTGAATGTGCAAAGTGTTCCCATCTGCTAAATATGTGACACGTAAAAGCCAAAACAATTGATGTTTTTTAAATCGAAGCATCCAAACAGTCTGAGTGACATTTAAGTGGAAGGTTAATACATGGATGCATCAGACAAGCTTAATCCCATTTCTGAGGACACAGAGACCTCATGAATAACTGACATCTGTTCCTCTGATCCTCCCACAGCCCCAGGAAGCCATCAACAGCCAGAGAGGCTGAAATCATCTGATTTGCATAGCTGCTGCTTAAAGGACTTGTTCTGCAGATGAGGGTAATTATGTTGAACCATCCTGTATAACTGTGCAGTGGTGCAGCTCAGGTAGGAAATCACCGGAGAGACGGATCGTGAGCTGAGAAGGTATTGACAAGTTAATGTAAGTAAAGGGAAAGCTGGAAGACACATGATCCCTGGCTGCATTGATTCATTCAGTTAGTCATCCATGTTTCCATCTGAGGGGTTTCCTCTGCAGAAACATGACACTTAAAATATGTGCATGTTATAGTAGTAGTAGTAGTAGTAGTAGTAGTAGATTACTTTATTCCTGCATTTCAATTACAGTTTATTTGCTTGTGAGTACTATTCACTTTTTCACATGATTTTGTTGATATTCTATATTTTTCTAACAAATCCCATGAAAATACAAAACACAACAATGAATGTATCCTGCTGACATGTTGTGCCTCTGTAGTTTATTTCATTCTCACATACAGTACATCGCCCTGCTGCTGTAAATACTCGCACTAAATGTGTATTAATCCACGGCTGTAAATAGTCCCCAACAAATGAACTATTTATTCCTTTTTGAGTAGCGTTTGATGCAACATTATATTGTTCAGGTGTTTTAGGAAATTATAAACTAAATGCAAATGCTAGCAGTATGATGTTTTCCATGTTCAAAATCATAGTTTAGTCTGTTAGCTAACATTTGTTAATAGCAATGTTCACAAAATAGACCTGAGGTGGATGATAATGTCACTAGTTCTGCTGGTATTTTGTTATAAACCAAAGTACTGGACACATTTAAATTTTGACCTGATGGTGGTGCTTGATTGAAAGTTAAGGGATCACCAAAGTTGTTATTATTATTAATTCAGAGGGAAACATGAATGTCTGTACCAGATTTTATGGCAATTAATTCAAGTGTTGTTGACACGTTTTATATAAAACCAACCTCATGGTGGCATTAGAGGAAAGGTCAGGCAACCACAATAAGAACCATAAAAACTGTACAAACCTGTACTGTAGTTTTTGAGATATATTAGCCTGAAGCAAAGTGGTGGACCGAGATCCCAGGAGCTCAGCATGGCTGAAAACAAAGTATATATTTATGACCTGTTTTGAAAGACGTCTTATATTCAGTAGGAATGGATGGGCTTTGGGCAGAGAGCTGCAGATTTGCTGGGGATGTCAGACTAACTAAATGCTGTCCTTTTTGTCTTTTCATGGGATTTGTCCACAATGAGAAGCCATATCCTTTAATTTCTATCATTAATCTGTTGCTTTCATGTTTCTACCTCTGTATCATTTCTTTTAAAAGAGTTTCCAGTCTGCATATATTTTATTGTCACTTTGGCTCATTTTACAACCATATTAGTATATTTTAGATGTGGCCACAGAGAGAGGGCAGACACAAAACCAAGTGATCGTCTTAATCCAGGCTCTTCCTTATCACAGCTCCTGGAGGTGTAGCGATTGAGTGGCACTATGTGCCCGTTCATTACTGCCACTCTTGGCAACACTGACTCTGATTAGCTGATGAGCCAAAAGTGGAAAAGAGTGTTCTTGGCACCCTGACAAGGAGTAGATAACTGTAGCGAGTGTGTGGTTGTGTGTGCACTTGACCTCGTCTACTTTACAGGCTTCATAGTGATAAGCTATGAGTCACCCTGTAATAGGTATAGAAGGAGGAAGGAAGGCACATATAAACCTGGAGACAGCGTTACTCATGTGAGTCAGCAGTACTTCTTGTTCTGTAGGCTGAACTCCAACATAGTTGCAAAGACTTCCCTTTCCTAATTCCACTACATTCTACATACACATTCCCATACATACTTTACTTTACATACCTTTCTTCTTCCATTTTATTATAGTATCCAGAGCACACATAAGCCTTAAACAACTACGACAACCTCTTTTGAGACTTTATACTCTGCTTTATCAGTTTCAGGACAAACCCATACAGATGGGAAATAGATACAAGGTAATATAGCATGTTTTTAGGCACTTTGTAATTGCTTGTCAGCCTGTTTCTAAGGATGGACATGTTGGTCTGTCGGTTGGTCTACCACTTTGGTGCAGACTGAGAGTAGAATAAAATGGAAATAGTAAAGTGCTAGTAACTTAAAATTGTACTTAAGTACAGTGAAGTAAATTTAGCTGTCACATAATGTACTTCAATATGTAGAGGGCACAACATTACGAGAAAGAAAAAGTGGAGTAGCAAAGCGGCCGTCAGATTTGCATCAGAACAAACTAGCTCTCTGTGTGAAAATAGAAACTCAAGCACTTTTAAGATGGCTAGCTTTAGTTAGAGTGATGCAGGTGCAAATGAAGTAGAATGAAGATGATGAGGAGGTGATTGACAACACATGATTCCTTATACAGAGATGGTTATATGCTCCCATGAGATGGATTAAACAGATGAACAAGGACATTACAATTTCCAAGAGGGCACAGCTCTTTGATTCATCTGTGAAATATGAAGTAATCCATGAACATGAAAGGATTATTTCTGACATTAATGTCTGTTCTGTCATTGTTTTTGTGTTACAGCTGTTAAACACACCCTCAAGGCAGCTGGAGAATCGATATGGGAGCAAACATCCAGACTGTGTTTTGTACACATGTCACAAAAGGTCAAAAATACCCAGCACAGAATACTTTCTCTCCTCAGCAGATGGTTTAAAAGGAATTATGACATTTATTTCTATACTCTTCATCCTTCAACTGATAATGGTTTTAAAGTGCTGAGACTGGCCTGTCAGCAGCACCATAGAGGTACCCCTACAATTGTTTTCATCTGCAATTTGAAAGCAAATCCCTGCAGGGCATCAGTATTCAGATGTTGTATTGTACCCTACTGACTGATTGCTCTGATTTTGCATGTATATTATGTGTATTGTTGCTTCCAGTTGTTGCCAAAGAGCAAAAATGTACTGGAGGTTTTTGTGAGCAAATTTATTCAACTCTATATGGCTGATTTTCATTACCAGAGGACAGAGAGGATTTTTTGGAACAAAAGGGTAATGCCAGCACTTAATGGCTCTTCCTCTGCAGATTTCCTATAAAAGAATGTTTCTTTTAATCATGATGTTTGTCTGTGAAGTGACCTCTCTGATTAGATGTGATTTTAAGCAGGCAGGAGGAGAAGTGTTTGATCTTCAACTCTAAGATTGTGTAAGTGTGTGTGTGCACGTGTGCATAATATCTGCAGCAGAGTGAAAAGCAAGTAAACAGTTTGGTTGTCCTTTATATACGCCTACGATGCCCTTGAAGTCTCAGCCTGAATGAACGCCGTCAACCCCAACGAAACCCCTGCACCTGTTCACACAAAGCTAGGTACAGACCAGGACACACACACACACACACACACACACACACACACACACACACACACACACACACACACAAACCATTGATCTTTGGCTTTTTGCCTCCTCGGAATGACTGTCAAAGATTAGGATCATCATATTGCATGGGACTGCAGCATGATACGGTTTCTTTTAATTTTGAACATTTTTAGGAAAAATTAGGGACAGGGAGTTTATCTTTATGTTTATAAGTAAGGCCCTCTTTATTATTGATATTTTCTTGAGTTAAGTTTACAAGAACACACAAACACCTTCCCTAAGATATCCCAAAATGATTAAAGTGATACAAAAGGGAAAGAACGTCTGTTGCACACAATTATGTTTAGTTTTTCAGACCTTTGTCAGAAAAGATCTTTTCTTCTGCGAACAGACAGTTCAACCCTCTTAAATCCCTTCTAATGAATCAATCTATAAAAGGATAAATCACTCTGCCACACAATGGGTGTGTAATCTGGGATGAGGGGTTGCTTTAATTACTCAAATTAAAGGGGTCATAAGTCAAAATGGTGAAGAACCACTGTTTATTCCCAGATCATTTCCTTTGCTTCAGGTTTCAGAAAGCTTTGAAACCATATTAGTATGACTCAGAGTTAAATAACAGCTTCTCTTTCTGTATTCTCGTTGAAAGTGTGGTTCTGCAGTGCCATTTGGCACTTGCTTCTCATCTCTGTATACTGCTGCCCATTGAGCCTCCTCGGGGGGATGACAAGCTGCTGACAAACACCATCCTTCACCCCCACAAAAAAAAAAAAAAAACTACAACCCAGAGAGATGTGCCATTGTTGGCATCATTTTTGCAAAATGTCACCACAATGTGTTTTGGATTTGGGTTGTGGTCTGCTGGCACAGGACCCAGTATCATTGATAGACTCACCTCAACTGTGGTTTGGCAACATCTTGTGGCTCGCTCTCCTCCTTGCTCTTACTTTATTGCTCAAGTCAGCAAGACACAGATGAACCAGTCCATTTACAGGCAGCTGAGACGGGAGGTGAAGAGATACAGACGAGCCTCCATATTCATGTTGCCAGGTTGTACTTTTCTTTCCCTATCACTAACACTATATCCATCCCCTTTAGGTTAGAGGGGATGATTATATACAATCAAACAATATTTCTTTTGACTTCGCAAACATACTTCATGGCATGCTGACAGTGAAACAGAAGCCCTTTGTTCAGCCAAATTGGTTCAGCCAGCATGGTGTGTACAGACCATCATTCAGCACTACATAGCATCCTGCAGCAACAGACTTGTTTTTGAGAACAACTATTTACATAATGAATTTCTGTCTTTTTGCTTTATGATGTGTGCCCTCTAGAGTTTGAGCCAGCAGGAATGGTTTTGTTGCTGAGAGTAAGATGACAAGATTTATAACAATTTTTTGTCTGTATGATAAATATGAAGCTACAGCCAAGCTTTTAGTTTAGCTTAAAATAAAGACTGAATACAGCTGGCATGAGTTTATTTAAAATCCATCTACCAACACATTACTAATGAACACATTACAAATATTTGAAATACCAATTTGTAATTATTTATTGGCCGGTTGCCATAACCATGAGGTCCCAACACATAAGGCCTGAAGTTTTTGTACAGATTAAACAAACAAGATAGAACTTTAGAGGTGCTGGTTGGTGGATTTGCCTACCTTTGTGCACGGCAAGGCTAGCTGTCTTCTGGCTTCACCTCCATACTGAACACGAGAGTAGCAAGAAAAAAAACAAATAAGTATATTTACCAAGATGTCAAACTCTAAAAGTATTGAGGTCCCGTTAACACCCAAAATTCCTCCCAAAAGTGTGTCTGTCTGCCTGTCGATCATTTTAACATATTTAGGGCACTATAGTGTAAACAAATCAGGTGTCAGATAAAGAAGACACACTCAAACCAGGCACTGGTGCACACACAGCTTCTAAATTTACAGTTAAAGTTTTATTGGCCTTCCCTTCCTTCTCCTTCCTCCACCTTCCTTCTTAAGTGTGTGTGTGTGTGTGTGTGTGTGTGTGTGTGTGTGTGTGTGTGTGTGTGTGTGTGTGTGTGTGTGTGTGTGTGTGTGTGTGTGTGTGTGTGTGTGTGTGTTTTATCGCTTGCCTTTTGCCCACCAAATTGCCACCTTCTGACTAATGGAAGCCGCACACAGAATTACACTCTGCTTCTGCGGTGATGAAATGACCTTAAAATGCGGTCATTGATCAGTCTGGTTATGGAGACAGAGCCAAAATCAGAGCAGGAGGCTGTCCTAGCTCATGTGCCACACTCCCCATGACACGTGCATGTTAAAAATGACAGCTGGTCATTATTGTGTTGATCAAGCTCACAGAGATTTGGACAGACATGGAACTCATGACAGCAATAATTATTAACACATAAACTGTCCCATTTTATAAACTCTTTTCTCACAAACCACTAGAAGTGGGTAGTAACAAGTTACATTGAGGAAGTTTTTTGAAAAAAATTATACTTCTAAGAGTAGTTTTAAATCACTGTACTTACTTTTACTTGAGTAGATTTCTGAAGAAGAAACTGTACTCTTACTCCGCTACAGTAGGCTACAATGAGCTTGTTACTTTTCTTTTTATCTCTTTGCTTTCTATGAGTCATTATTTTATCTCAATACTCAACAGTTAATCAGTACTTGAATAGTTTTTTCACCAAGCACTTTTTTTACTCTTACTCAAGTAATTATTGGGATGACTACTTTTTACTTTTACTTGAGTCATATTATTCTGAAGTAACAGTACTTTTACTTGAGTACAATTTTGGGCTACAAACCACATGTGTTGACCCATTCCAAAATGTATCCATGCTGCATTTGCTAATATTTTAAACTCATACACATACTTTTTTACCATTATTTTTTATGCAAACTAAATCACATAAAGCTGCTGTAATCAGTGTGTTAATGGATCAAATAACTGTTATGTGAAAGGGATTGCGAAGCTGCGATCAGCTGTACAGAGCATTTTAGAGTCTTTCAACTAATTGTTTTGATTTTTGGTTGACTGTCACTAGAGAAGGCTGTTTTCAGTGGAAAAAAACCCTACTGTAAGCTACCTGCTCAGCACCAAACAGACTGAGACAGTTAGCAACTAATATTTAGTAGCTAAAAAGCTAGATATTCCCCTCAGGAGTTGGTGGAAACCAAAACTAAAGCTAAAAGGAGAGTCAATATCTCACTTACTGTACATTGGCCAGGTCTTGAGTAGTCTGGGTAATTGGATGTACATTGCTGGGATAAAGCCTGACATCATGTCAGACTTTGTTCTTCCCCTTCCGCTATCTCTGTAAAAAGAAATGCAAACAAGCCCGAGCATTTTTTTCTGTTATCCCCGAATCTTTATGCGTTGTCCTCTAACCAGACCAAATGCAAGACTAGGTCTCCAGAAACACAACTCCAAATGAATGATAATGTTGCTCCGTCCGCTCTGCTGGATGTGTAAATAAGCAACTGTTTGCCAACTTATTAGCTTTATAAGGTCAATTGGTTTGTAAGACTATAACCCAGTACATAAATCCTTACACACATCACAGCTTCAGTCTAAAAGCAGCTTTACAGCCTGTGTAGTCCTCGTTTTTTTTCCACCACAGTCCACAGGGACAGAGGGTTTTCAAAAGACCAGAATATGTTTAGACTAATTTTCATTAAGTCCTGCCAAAGGTTGCAGACTCACAAGGCCTTTCAGTCTCCTCCATGTTCACTAAATACAAAAATGAGCTGCATTGCATAACTCAATGACTCACATGACTCCACCTTTGAATGCATTTTATCAAACCTGAAACGTATTTATTTGGAAAACATGTACTTTTTTCCATGAAAGTGGCAAAAAAAACATTTACATTTGTTAAAGGCAGGCAGGCAGGCTCACTCTTAAAGTCTCAATTACATTAAAGTATGTGACTCTGCAATAATATTACCACAAGTAAAACCTCAACAAGTAATTCTTCTTTCAGCTATACTGTAAGCTGGTTACACTTCATCCTGCTGTAAACATAGATGCTATACCATGAGCTTGATAAGTGGTGTTAGTGAGAGGGCAGCTATTTAAAGGCGAGTCTAACGATCGGGAGATGTGGAAAGCTGTTGAATCGCAGTGAGAGGTTTGAGCGAAAAAAATGAAGTCTTCCAATCACATAAACATGGCCGCTCTTTCTTTGAATGCTGCTGTGTGAGTCATGTTGAGAGAATTCTTCATTTAAACAGTGGGCTGATATACGAGACTGTGTGTGTGTGTGTGTGTGTGTGTGTGTGTGTGTGTGTGTGTGTGTGTGTGTGTGTGTGTGTGTGTGTGTGTGTGTGTGTGTGTGTGTGTGTGTGTGTGTGTGTGTGTGTGTGTGTGTGTGTGTGTGTGTATAACACACATACATATGTGGGAGTAATCAGCTTACCTTCTCTTATATTGGATGGGAAGGACAACAACCACATGAGTGTTTACTGACTGACTGACTGAAACTACAGAGATGATCTGCCGTTATATATCTTTCCTTTCTGTGGAAGAGGCAGCCCCCTGTTGTATTGCCAAACTATTTTCATATGAATTCTGACCTTTTACAGTAAAAAATAAGATTTAAAGAGACACTAGTTTTTTGAAAGACGACGCAATCTTCCTCTTACAGATGAAATATGGAATTGATAAGCAATAAAACACACCCTTGCTTTATCCAACACATACAGTGTATTGTGTTGTAATCCCTAAACCACCAATGATAAAGAAATGTTGTCCACTTTTTTTTTAGGATTATTTTTTGGGGCTTTTCCTTTTATTAAAGTGACTGTGGATAGACATGAAAGGGGGAGAGGGATGTGGGTTGACACGCAGCAAAGGGCCGTAGGTTAAATTCAAACCCGGGCCGCTGTAGGACTCAGCCAGCATGGGGCGACTGCTCTTACTGGGTGAGCTAGAGGCTGCCCCATTATCACAGAAATGTGATATGGGGCTCTTCTTATTTATCTGTTTTGTGCCTCCTCATCTCTTCTCTCCTTCCTCCTCCTGCCTGTGACCCATAAATCAATCTAACTGCGTCATCTTGAAGGATATCTCAATTCCTAAAAGGGATCTCGAGGATAGAGTAGAGAGGGTGCTTGCCGGTAGAACTACTGTATAAGTTAGGATGCACAGGTGTATCCTATGCAGAAGTCTTTTCAGGACCTGTGACGTATAAAAGAGGCATAACACGCAACTGGAAATGCAAACCCCCAGCTTTGCTACATGTCATATTTACTGTCCCTTTAAAATGACTGCTCCGAAGCAGGGATGTCTGATTTAGTTAAATGGCTGTTGCCTTGACTCTAGTCTATATCTCCGATGTTTTATTTACGGGATAGCTCTGGTGCCACCGGAGGTTCTGCCGTGTGTCCCTCATTTTTGGCCAGATGTCCCTTTACCTTCCGCTTTCTTTGTGTTGGCATTCTAAAACTCCGGTTGATTCGGAAAACGTTCTTCAAGGTAGAACTGACAATGAAATTATATTTATCTTTTTTGAGTAAAATTCTCATCACATACTCAACAGCCATTTTTATTCCAGAGTTCGTCTCCCTACGTGCACGTTTCACCAAAACAAGTTCCTTCCCATGCTAGTGGCCTATTTACACATTTAGCAGTTACAGTCCATTATCATTCATTTGTAGTAGTAAATTCCTTTCACCTGATGAATGTAAGTCCAATATTCACTTACTTGGTCCCAAATGTTTTATATTTAACAGTAATTTCTTTTTTGAAGAGCATGTTAAGAAATGAATCCCTTTAACTGATTACAACTTTGCAAATATGAATAGATAGATAGATAGATAGATAGATAGATAGATAGATAGATAGATAGATAGATAGATAGATAGATAGATAGATAGATAGATAGATAGATAGATGCCCTATGAATCACCCCTCTTCACCCCACCCTCAGGATGCAACCCCAACACACACCTGTGTATGTTTAGAGCTAATTAGTAATCCATAGCACTTACAGCTGGGTGCATTGGTTTTAGCAGAGTAAAGCTTGTTTCAGCCTTGCCTTGTTAGGTGGAGCACACGGAGTTGAATGTAGTCATGTTTAAAATATGAATTGTACTTTCACACATTTCTGTGTTATTTTAAATGAAATCACATGGGATGTGTCAAGTCTAACTTAAAACAATAATCAGGTGCCTGTCATGAACATTGGTTTTGCTTGCAGTAATCATTCATACTGGCCTTCCTAATGTCGCTTACTTTCAATGTGATTGATGGGTGCCCAAAAATCCCAAGTCCTCTTTCTGTGCAAAACTGTATTACAAACTTTATCTGAAACTAATATGAGATGCAACAGTCTGAATTAAACACATCAAAGTGGTACCACAGTTTCAGCATTTTTAAGTACAAAATAACCATCATATTAATATCAGTATCATTTTTCAGACTTTTATTTCAAGCCCAATTTATTGACCAAGATCATTGACCATAAATGAGCAGGTCTGCATGTTAAATTACTTTTTATTAGTTTTTTTGTTTTTTTTCTTATTTATTTATCTTTTTGAAAACGCTCCAGGTTGAAAATATTGCTTTTATCCAAAAAGGAAATGTTACATTTAAAAACCTGATTCATTTCATTTTAATTGAGAAGAACCTATTGTGTGCCTAAGTTTTCAGGCATTTAGAGGACATCTTGTTTGGTAGAGGCTCCTGCTAGTTTTTCTGGATGGACCATTAAAGGGATGAACACAGACCCAAAGCCTTACAATTGCTGCTACAAGTGGTGAAAAACCACTATAGATACTATGTATACTAAATCTACTAAAATGTGATGGATATTGTTCTCTTTATTAACAGGCTAAATAACAGCACTGGCCACTGTAGGCTTGAATAGAGTGTCTCTCTCTCTCTCTCTCTCTCTCTCTCTCTCTCTCTCTTTCGCCGAGCAGCCACTCAGTGCCGGGCTAAAGCTGAAGGAGCGCTGTGGACTCCACAGTTGAGGATCTCTGGAGCCGCGGAGACAGCTCAGCACAGTGCGCTCAGGTTGACAACAGCAGCAGCCCCTCTACAGCCTGCCCGCATGGAGATACCACCAACCCCAAGACTAAGCACCTATAAAAGCTCAAACAACACAGTATTTTGTCTAGCCTGAGAGGGAAAAGTCTGTACGATCACTTTCCTTGCTCCGCTGAGGTGGACCGAGCGTCAAAGGATTTTTTTTTCTCTTCTTTTTCTGCCAGCCCGTTTCTCTTTTCCCCCTTCCGCCTCTCGCAGTCTTGCATATTTTTTTTTTTTTTTTACTTTTTTCCCCCCACTGCTGTTTCTCCGAGTCTACCTGCTCTGCTGCTCGCCCAGCACCCATGAATTCAGATAAAAATGTGTACCTCGGCAGAGACAAAGGCATCATGCGGAAGAGAGCCTTGCTCCTTCGGAAAGGTTGCAGCTTCGAGATTACCAGGTAGGTCGTTTTTTTTTTTAGGGGGACATTTTTTGTGTGGGACAAGAGGGCGAGTACCCCGCAGAAACTGTAATCTTCTACATAGAAGTGGCACTTTACAAATGAGGCCACACGATGTGTCTTTCACCTTGTGAATTGGGGGTTTAGCCAGTGTCAGCTGTGTGTGCGCGCAGAGACTAGGAGCCCCCTAAACCTATAATGCATCCAAGGAGAGTGTAGTCATACAGTAAAACCGCGTCTGGTGTTCACCTCTCTGGCAAAAATACACATCCCAATGTCTTTAGTTGATCTCGTGCGCTCACATTTCCTATCGAACTGTGGTGGGAACCGTTACGCACGGATGCATTTCGTCTGCACCTGACTCTGCAATGTTGACAAAGCTGCTTAGTGGTAGGGCGCAGTCAATCGTCATTTTATAGCCAAAATCTGGTTTCGATTGGACAGTCCAGCAGTGCCTCAATGCTGTTCAGTCATGCACCATAGAGGGCTGAGAATATGCAGTTTTTAATCCCACCTACAGGAGCGTATTTGTGGGATCAAATCACCAGCTGTAGTCTTATGAGGCACAGCTGCACACCTGTGAGTTCATACTTCCTGAGGTAACAAACACATGAAGGCATAGGGTCTCGGCGGTCACATAATGTGCAACTGATGTGGCTTTTCAGTGTGGTTCCACGTATTTTTTGCAAATCTCCTGGAGGTGTCTGAGATGTGTGGCCTTCTTGCAGCTCCAACAGGATACCGGTTGTGTGTCCCGAGCTGTTTGGATATTAAAACCTGCCCTGCTCACTCCCTTCTCTAAGTC
This sequence comes from Percina caprodes, assembly GCA_013375575.1. NCBI lineage: Eukaryota > Metazoa > Chordata > Actinopteri > Perciformes > Percidae > Percina > Percina caprodes. Next base: position 1,049,481 of record JABXJD010000016.1, on the reverse strand, counting down.
ATTCATCAGTTTGTGTACTGTGGTGTGGACCAGTCAACAACAGGTATAATTTAAAGGCTTTCACTTTTGCTGATGTCACACCAGTACCTTCCTCTTAAGCGCTCACTGTCCACAAGACTTCCTGGCTGAGGATTGTTTGTCAAGACCTGTGTGAGAGCATAATGACAAAGCCTAGAAGTGTTTTCATCAGGACAATTTAACCCATTGGTACTAGGTAACAGTAACCCAGTATTATGTCGCTGTAATGACCAAAACCATATGAGCCCAAGGTGACACACAACAGATGTCTTGTTTTGTCTGATTTACAGTCCAAACCAAAAACGATTCAATTTACTGTCATGTAAAAGCAGAAAATTAAAACCATCAAAATGACTTGATTATCAAGTCATTTTTGATTTATTACAATCGACTTATCGTTTATAATCAACGCACCACTGTAGTTGTCATTATCTTGATTACATTGTCTGATTAAACCCCCCTGTACTTCCACTCCTCCACTCTCATTTCCTGCTATTTCAGTCAGTCTGTGGAGGTGTACAAGAAATGCAAATTTTCTAATGAAACTTGCTTCATTGCCCTAATAGCTGATAACTTTGCAATTGTGAGACTTGTTGCTGTTGGAGATGTCTCTCCAGGCTGCCAAGTCCCACTTTCCAAATAGAAGCATGTATTCAGGGTGCATGCAGTGGTGAGGTCTGGCGTTCTTTGTGCCAAGCACTTTCAAATTACACATCTCTTCTAATTAGCTTGATTTATCCTGTGTATTGAAAGAGCTTTTTCCTTGTCTGTGTTTCCATGGGCCCGATGTCACAATGTAAGGCTTCCTGGCAGGCTGTCTCTCAGACACTAGCAGTTTAACAGACAATCAATCAGAGCCGAGCCGAAGAGTGCTACTGCATGGGGAAATAGATTGTCCGCTATACTTAGGGAATATGAACTCAAGTAACAAGCTGCTGCTGAGAAGTCTGTGTATAATTCATTGTACTGCAGAGATGCATGAGCTAATAGATCCAACACCTTTTAGACAGGACACACAGTATGTTAGAAACATGCTTTTACATGGATAACACACACACACAAACACACACACACACACAGGTTGAAGTGTTTCCATGTGTTTGCCTGGGGAAGTATGTCATGAGGTATCTAAACATTGATCTGCCCTCTTTTTTTCCTCCAGCCTACAGTACAGACAGTCTCATAGACAGTAGTGGAAGATGCATTCAGACCCTTCACATAAGTAAAAGTACCAATACAACAATGTGAAAATACTCCAAGTATACTTAAAGTATCAAAAGCAAAAGTACTCATTCTGCAGACAGAATTGATAGATTGTGATACATAATGCTGCTTGAGGTGGAGATAGTTTTAACTATTGTATACAGTTGGGTAGTTTGTAAAGTGGTTCCCAAACTAGGGGATTGGGCACCCCCAAAGGTTCACAAGATAAATCTGAGGGGGCGTGAGATAATTAATGAGGCAGGAAATAAGGCTCCTGCACACTGCCTGCGTGGTGAGAGCGTGGCGTTTCTGTTGTGTGGCGTATGCGTGGCGTTTTCTATGTCTTTGCACACTAGAAAAGTGTCTGATGCAGTGCTGCTAGCCTTCTCTGTACACATGTACGTTTCCCATTAATAAAATGAAATAACGTGTTCTTCAACGGCTCTATTTTTTACCATGCACACGTTTTTGGCACCGCTCAAGCCGCGTCTGAGACGTGTGTGTGTCACGCAGGCAGTGTGCAAGCTCTAACCTTTTAACATGGGAGTCAAAATAAAAACGGACACGCCAGGCAGCTGACACACTCACGCCTCACAGGCAGTTTGCAGGAGCCCTAAGAAAAGTTCTGCAACAAAGGTCAGAGTTCAAAGAAGGAAATTCTCTCAAGTACAAGCATCATGTAATTGTAATTTGAGTAAATGTTTTTGTTACTTTCCACTACTGGTGTGAAAGACATCTGAGAGTATGTCATGAATACAAATAAAAGATTATGTTTAATGTTAACGAGAAATTAATAGTGTTAAATTATCATGGTCTGTGCTAATCTCCACACTTTTAATCTGCTTTGGGATAAATGCATTATATCACATGATTATTTCTGACTGTGTTTTGGTCACTGCTTCGTAGTGACTAAGCCTTATCTAACAAAGCCAGTGGACTGCCAGTTGGCAGATCTTCTCACTGACAGCAGGTTGCTGCAGTGTTGCAGGTGAAATTTAGAAAAGCTGAATGGTGTACTGGAACCAATTGTTCTGTCATTTTACCCTGCTATACTGGTTTCAAGTGGTTATTTCTGCAGTTGCAGGTGATTGTGTGTGTGTGTGTGTGTGTGTGTCCACATTTGTCAAGACTTAAAAGGGGGAATCCACTGATTTTCCCCATCAAAGTCTGCAGGTTTTTGAAAGTACTGCTGCATACATGAAAAGAGTTGTGTAAGTCCTCTTTTGGCCCCTGAGAAAGCTGTGTGAAATATAATAAATTACCTCAAGTGATGTCACATAAGTCAGCAGCATTGGTTGCAGCTGAAGACTACAAGTTTGAAAATAAAGGAGTTAAAAATAAGCGAGCTTAGTGGACCTTTGTAGGTCTGCTCCTCATCTCTGTTTGAGGCTAGCAGCTTGTGGCTACATTATCCGCTACTAGCATTACACACCCGAATCTCCAACTAAACTGTCGGTGGTCAAGTTGCATTGTGTTTAGTGTAATGCATAGAATAAAAAAAAGACAATATTTTGGTTCTGCTGCATCAATTTTTGACAATTTAAAAACAAAAAACTGTCCACCACATAACTGTCCACCACATCAAGTGGAAGTAAGAAATTTGAGCTTATTGTACATTAAAAATGCAAAACTTTAGGCAGGTTTGTTGCCCTTGAGTCTTGAACTTGACAGAAGAGTCTGGATGTCTTCCAGGAACAACAAATCCTAACCTATTTTTATTTCCATTTGTTGCTTTCACAACAACTGTAGCCTAGCATATCAACTCCGCCTGTCACTGAACTCTTGGCTCTGGTCTGCTTCAAATCTCTTCCAGTCAACCCCAGCTAATTGTGTGTGAACGAGATTAGGCTACACGGTGACACATAAAGGAGCCAGGAAATCACTGCCTCTGCTTTGACCACGAACTGGCGGAACAAACATAACTCTAAGAGACAGTGCCAGAGAGACAAAAGGGATAGTATGAAACGGCAATATTAACAACACATACTACGGACCAGCAGACATACAAACATTGACCACGGGAGGAAGAATGATTGATTTCAGATGATGCCAGTATCAAAGATCAGAAAAGGCCAGCATTAGGCTTTCTAATGAGTTCAATGGAAACATCAGCAAACTCTGATGCGGTGGAAAGTAACCTCAGTGCGTTTGTCTTTGGGCACACATGTCAATCCATAACAGGACCTTTGTAGTTCATTTAAGGAAAGGCGTGCGCAGGCAGGGAGCAGAGAAGCACATTTATCATCAGGCTAACACAGGGCAATGTGTGAATAGAACATGTTACTCTGGTTTAATTTGTAACGTAATACAAATATGTTAAGATAAGGAGCTTATTCACGGTGTAAGGAGAGATAAGGTTTGACAGCCTGGATTAGTTGCCTTTTGAAATGTATGCTGCTCATTAATCAGTCCCTTCAGGATTTCGCAGACTTTTTTTTGAGATTGTTGCCGCCCAAAATGGCTGATGTTATGGGAGCTAGAGAAAGTTGCTATTTATTTTTATTTTTTTGTATAGTTCTTTAAAAATAAAAATGAAACTAGTTTTGGGGAGAATAAAACTACTACAGAGTTTTCCTAGGAACCTTACCAAAAAGGCTCAGGATGCTGCAAATGTTGGTATAATATGAAAATGGCTGGTGGATTTAAGACAAGAAATAATTTATTGAACTAATCAAATTTGAACATGTTTGTATGTGCCTTGTTGATCTTTACATTATTATTAGTTAATTTTCCTATCCTGGCCTGGGAGACACATTCATACGGTTTGGTAAAGTACTTATTGGACTTTAACTTATAATTGCACGTACAATAATGAGCGAAGCTGTCCTTGAATTTAGGTCATTGTGTACTACGTCTCATCTCCGGTTTTTCCTGCATCTACAGTGTGTGTTTGTGTGTTTGCGCGTGTCTGTCACGGGGGGGAACTCAGCAGCCCCCGCCTGCTGCTGAGAGTGAAAAATCATTACGTATCAACGTACAATGATGTTAACATGTATACAGGTTGGCAGGACAGTCTTTTGCTGTACGTTTTGTTGGTAAATGTGAGATGTTTGAGTCACACGCGTCTCGCTAAACAAGGAAATGAATTTGGCAATGTGAGTGTGACGACAACCTCACTCTCGATTGTTCAATGGCAAAGTCTGGCACGTGGGACTGCTGGGATTGGTTTAAGTCGCAGGAAACGGTTATTGGTCAAATTGGCGAAAAAGTTGCGGTGATTGGTCAAAATTGCGAGTCACACCAAAGACACAGTGATTGGTTGAATTGAAAATCGCAAAATCCTGGAGGGACTGATTAATCAGTCTAGTCACTTCTTGCTTTTGCCATCCATGCATGCCACCATAAACAAAAAGCTTCTCATAAAGCAGGGATAACATCCCCCTGCAACTGCAACCGCATTAACGGCGCAAATATACTGTAGATCCCCACCGGGCTGCAGCCACCTAAACTCGGACTATTTCACTCACTTATCCTCCTCTCTAACTAAACGTGTCTCTCGAGAAGTTATTCAAGTGCATTTGCTTCAAGTGCACTATCAGTGTCTACATTAACCTCTCCCAATGCCAATCCCAAAATGTTTCGTGACTGGAGCCAGATGTAGCTGAAGTGCTGCATTCAGGTTCTTTGTAAAGGGATTGGTGAGGTAGCATTTGTGCTTTTTTATTTTATTTTTTTTAATGTATTTTTTTTAAGAAAGGTAAATAATAGAAGGAAATGTATTTGTGCTTTTTGTGGTTTGCTGGTGAACCTTATACAGTAGGCTTTAAAGCAAAATGTGAATAAAGAACTTTGTTTATAATAAAGAAATTTGTTTTCAATGTTGGAAGTGTGTTTTCTATGTTTTTATGTACATGGACAGGACCATATTGATGTGCTCTCTAACGGACCGAGGGAAGGGGGTTGTGTCAGGCTGGGCTGCTGGGATGTCCCTCTGTGTTACAGTCTGACATAAAGCACCCAGTGGGAAGTTGAATTGATGGACTTACTGACGTTTTTGCTGACTTAAGGTACTTCTCTGCTTTGCATACTGTGAACTCATTTAGCTTTTACACACGTTAAGTCCCTGACACACCAACCTGACGGCTGACCTTTGGCAGAAAAGGCTCCCCGAGTTTGCCAAAAAAAGTGCCTCAGAACACATCGAAGCAATGCAGCGTGCCAATGACAGCTGATTGGACAAACATGCCACGTGAGTGTGGTTTCCCCGGAAATTTAAAGCCAGACTGTCATGGCAACTTGTTCAGAATACAATCTCATATTTTACTAAAATAGTTCACCAAAACGTGTTTCTGAAAACATTTTAATAGAGAAATAGGCTGTGCAGTTGCTGCAGTTATTTTCATTATATTAATCGAACAATTATGTTCTTGATTAATCGTTTGGTAAACACCATTAAATGAAGAAATACGTTGTTGCTACCGACACAGAAGCATTTTCTGATCCGACCCAATCGGCAGGTCAATATTATTTGTCGGTGCCTTCCAAAACCATTTCAAATCACTGACTATTACTAAGTGTAGGGAAACATCCTGGTTTAGGTTGAAATGACTACTTCATTAAGATTAGGGGACTATTGTCGTCATGGTTAAAAAAAAAAAAAGGCATTGGCATGCTACGATACATTCACATAACGTTCTCCATTGCTTCAGACGGACAGGAGTTATAAGTACTATGGCCGCCAGAGGACTTTGTCACTTGAATGTATACCTGTCGGGTTTTGGTAGGATAGTAGTCCTTGCCACACCTTCCTCCACCGTTGTGCTGCGGAGGAGGGTCTGGCTAGTCCACACAGCATTCTAGGATGGGAGAAAAACGTGCTCTTGTTTATTGCCATTTGCCATCACAATCGTCTTGGGCGGTGCTAAGCACCGGGAAAAGCTGCAGTGCCGCTGCAAAGTACCTTTGGGCAGGAACTTGTTTTGGTGTAACATGTACGTTCAAAAGTTGTTTTAAAAGTTGTAACAGAATACTCAGATTGGACAGAAAGTCTTGCTAGCTTTCCTCATAAATTGACCAAAATTTAAGCCCAAGGCACGGACATCCGGCTTAAATGAGTGCAATTCGGCAGAATTTCTGTCGATAACTGAGCAATTCCGGAAGTGGAACGTCGAGGATATAGACTAGGAAATTGCTAAAACGACTGATGCTGTCGTTTTTCTTCCACCTGTCCACCCCAATGTCATGTCTTGAAATGTTTTGTTTCGTCTAACTAACAGTTTAACACCCACATATTTACTCTACAATCATAGAAGAGTAAGAAAACCAGGAAATATACACATTCGAGAAAATGGAATCACTAATTTTTTGTAAAAAAAAAGAAATTACAAAAAGAGCACTCCACTGATTTACTTCTAAACATTGTCAGACTCATGACAGACAGTTTTTTTTTTTAAAGGATTTAGATTGATACAGCAGATGAGGAGCGAGCTACAAAGGTCTGGTTTACTCTCTTCTTTGAACTCTTCAACCCCAGATTTTTGTTCATTTTCATACTTGTATTTTTCAGCCCAACCCACACTGACCGAGGTGACATCAATTTCTCACTCAGGCAGTTTATCAGACTTCACGCAGCTCTGTCTGGAGCCACAAAAGGTGTTACACAACTGTTTTTACATAGCCAGCAGTACTCCCAAAGACTTGTAAACTGACTTTGATGTATACTCGTTTCAGCTCTTAAAAAAAAAAAAAAAAAAAAAGCAGTTGCTCCCAGAAGTTATGATTGTATGCACAGTGTTGGTGCTATATTATATCAATTGTCTGATTTCCATAGAAGGTTGTAGCTGGAAAATTGAAAGTGTGCAAGGCTGTTTCTGCTGTACTCCGCCGCACAGTCAGTCCCTCAGTGAGGTCTGATAAACACTGGACTGTAATCACTCCCATATGTGGCTGCATAGCTCAGCATAACCCAGCACAGTTCAGCCATGTGCACAAGGCAGCGCACCACACTCATTTAGACAGAAAAATAGATTCAAATTACTGGAAGAAAAAATGCAACAGAAAAAGGAAAGAAAAATCCCCTCACTTGATTATAGCCCTATGTAAACTTCTATTCTTCGACTGAAACATCTGCTCCCATTTAGGGCTTTAAGACACATACCTACACATTAAAATGCACTGTGCACTGCTCTGGGAAAGCTTGGAGGCTGGAAAAACATTTCCCATTAAGGTTGGCTGGAATAAGCCCAGCGTAGAGCGGGTTGTAGGCCACTTAACACAAGCTATCGGTTGGGATGGCACAAGCCACTTGTATACAAGACGCAAATTCTGGGGAGTGTTACCTTTTTTTCCTCAGTTGTATAAACGTCTTTTTTTTTTTCCACGGGTCACTGTCAATGATGACGCAAAATGAAAGTGAGTGTGTGTGTTGAAGTATGTAATATCAAAGGAAGTCTGCACAGTATGGGCACAGTCTGTGTGTACACTGTGGCCTGCTTCACACCAGCCCACTGCCCCCATCATAACCCTTAAAGAGCGATCCAGGAGAGACAGAGGAGGAAATGGAGTCTGTGAAGGGTTACTGTTGTACATTTTTACCCTGCGGTTTTCCAGGGAGGCCTGCCAAAACCTCCTCTTGGTTAGAGAGCAAGCAACAGAAAGAAAGAATGAAAGAGATGGAAGTGCAGATTGTAAGTATATGTAGAAACATCGAAGAAGGGTCTATTTTCAGCAATGGTTGTAAATATGTTTCAAATAAAGTTGTTGATGTGTGGACATTCTTAAAAAAACAGCTCACAGGGAGTTTCCCCAAACGTAGGCCTCTTCCATTCACAATACTATAGACTAGATTATATTACATGTGGCTATTTCTTTTGAGCCATTCTGAAATAAGTCTGTATTTACTTTTCCATCTCAACTTTCAGTTTCTTTTGTAAATCTCAAAAAACTATGTGACGTAGAAGACACAGGTGCACATTTTCAGGAAATATGAGCACATGCACAAGTAAATACATCTTCCAGTAGTGAGTGACAGGCTTCACTAATCCCTATACTGCATTTTGTTTAGGACCCTAACAACAGATCCAACAATCAGGTTTTAGAGGTAGTTATGTAAGTTTCACCAATCTAGAGCCAACACACAGAAACCACAACTACATGATCTAACAAGACAGATTCCAAACATATTTAAAAATTACTAAATTACTCAATTAAAAAAAAAAGTGTCCATATGTATGTTCCCAGTACATCATATCTAAAGCATATGTCACATTTTCTACAAATATGAGCATCATAAATACTTTTTTAAGAGTTGTTATTCCTTTATTGAACATTGTTGAAAAAATATCCAGGTGATAATACATTTAATCAATTAATGGATGAACAGTGTGTAACATATAATGTAAATTGAAATTATAAATTATATAGTACATTGTATATATATATATATATATATATATATATATATATATATATATATATATATATATATATATATATATATATATATATATATATATATATATATTTAATTGTAATAAAAGGTATAACCACAAGAGGGCAGACCCTACCTGTAAAAGCAGTGATGTTAGCATATGGTGGAGGGTCAGTAGTTGTAAAAATGTAATTAGAGAAAAAGCCTTCACACTTTGGGTCTTTGTTATTTAATATGAGAACAGCTCTGAGGAAATTAAGCTAATTAGCTGCAGAAAAAAATGAAAGTGTGAGTGTTCAGATTGTGTAAGCAGTTGAAACAGTATAAAAATGACATGCCTGGTACAGTACAGCAGCCATTCATACTTTTCCACTAGGAGGAATAAGTGCATTAAGAAGCAGTCACATTTATGTGGAGAGAAGGTGGACTCAAGTAGCTCTAGCTGAGGGTGTTATTCAGACATATACAACAAACCCACTGTGTTTCTTTGTGTTCTGTAACAAAGGAAGTTGTTATTGCACACAAGTACTAATGCATCCCTTCTTTTATTCAGGACTAAAGTGCATTGTCCGTGTCAAAACAAACTTTACAAAAGCACACACACACACACACAACATGTAGCCAAAAGGCAAAGGGCAGAGCGGTGTCCAGAGCCGGTCTGATCATTACAGACAAAAGGTTAATTCACCTGATCACATTTAATGAGAGTGCCATCATCAATCGCTGCAGCCGGACACTGTGACATTTCACTGAGGCCACATAGTGACCTGCTGGCATTTAGGATGCTCGCTAGAAACAAAGAGGCCAAGGTCTGAATCCAAATCATCTGCACGTTTCTGCATGCATGTGTGTGAGGAAAACTTGTGTGTAAATGACTGTCATAGAGAACATCTGAAACTGTCAAAGAAGCACTATACTGACTGCTCATTGAAATGTACATCTAGTGGTTTGAACTCCTAAAACAGTCAGTTGTTTGTTTTCACCAAAAAAATTAAAGGTAGAAGAAGTACTTGGATCCTTTACTTGAAGGGACTGTACTCGACATTCATAAAAATGAATAAAGCAGCAAAAAAATTTGCTTTGTAAAGATATAGTGAAGTAATGGCATCTTGATCAGAGAATGAAGTCACACTCACCATTTTGCTGCATCTATTTTTCCATTGTGATGCAGGTTGAATCATGTGATATTCAAATGAAGCCATTTATGGCTTCCTCCTCCAGGTTACACATTATCCAGGGATCTAAGCTTCATCAATGACAGGTGGCGGGTATATTGATTTGCATGTTGTACCTGGATGTACAAAAAAAAAAAAAACACCTGCTGCTTTTAGTAGTGTGTTATACACTTTGCATTGCATTTGTTTTACTGTTTTTCATACATCTGACTCCCATACATTTAATCACATTGTACGCTCTCTCACACACAAATAGAGGCTTTGTTTATCCTACGCGTGGGAAAGATGCCGTGGTCAGACATGGCTTACTTGGTGAGACTAAAGGGCCGGAGTGGCAGCTGTCCAGAGAGAAGGCAGCATTGCTCTGAGGGATTAGCACACTATTGAGTCAAGAGCTCCTGATCCGTGCCATGTAGCTTCACAAGCTTCAACTGCTGAGGCTAGCGTGCGAGTGCATGTGCATATACACTTGCATTTAGTGCACTTGTGCACTACAACGCATCCTGGCATGAACACATGGATTAAACCACCACACTATAATGCTTACACCTACATTTCTAACCTGATCTTTGAAGTTCAATTTGTCTGGGAAATGCAAATCCTGGGATAGTCTATCACTGCTGGGTCCCACACAGTTGCATGTACAAGAGTGGAAGATTGAGGGTTATTTGTTTTACTTCCTACCTAATGCTGAAGCCCTCAATGGATCCAAAAGACAAGGCTCATGGGTTATTCAGCATAATTGAAGCTTGCATTTGAGGGTGTGTGAACCCTTTAGGTTTGCTTTAACAGCACTCCATTGTTTTCATGACATAATGCAAAATTTGACACATACTGTAGTTTGAGTTAAAATAATCCATATGCAAATGGAAGGCTCATATAAATAAAAGGTGCCATCCAGCCGGAAGAATAATGGTTGGATCATTTTGTCATGAATACTGCTGAAACAAAAATAATCAAGGAGTGGTTCCAGCATCTCTAAAGGGAAGAGTTTCTGCTTTTAGTCATAAAAAATACACCTTGCAGTAGATTCCTGCAGATTAGGTGGTGTACAGATTTAAAAAAAAAAACTAAGGTATTTTAATATTCCCTGTTTCTCACCAGAATGTGTGTATCCTTAAAGCCCAAAATATATGCGTCCCATGCTTTTCCTTCCTCAAACATTTGCAAAGCAGATTTTTGGAAGAACTGGAGACCTAGTACCTCCTATGTTTGATTGTGCTTGCTAGCAGTCTTCTTCTTACTTGCTTGTGCTGGCACATTCCTACAGTATGTATGCATCTTGGCACACTACCACCACCAATTTTTCGGATAGTGGAATAGCTACGCGTGATATAAACAAAACTCTTAAAAACATTGCTCCATTCCTATTCTTATTTTCCCTTCTTCTCTACAAGCCTCAGTCTTATATTATCCTGTGGGATATTAAGATTGGTTTACTATTTGCTGACATTGTTAGACAAATGTTATAGAGAAAAATGATTAAATTGACTGATGAATCTATAATCAAAATCAGCTCATCGGTTACTTAAAGGGCATCTATTATATAGCATTTTCAGGATTATACTTGCATTTCATGTTTGTACTAGAACATGTTTACATGTTTTAATGTTGAAAGAAAACACTTTATTTTTCTCATACTGCCCATGGCTGCTGCCCCTGTATTCACCCTCTGTCTGAGACACTCTGTTGGAGAAACTGTCTCATTAAGCCCCCCTCCCGAAAAGCCCAGTCTGCTCTGATTGGCAAGAAAGAAGAAGAAGAAGAAGAACATTTTCTCAATCTGTGTTCTTCTATGGACTTGTGAAACGTCAAAGTTCTGACCCAATACACAAGTTAGCATTTCGCCAAGAACAGTTAAAATTCCCAGATGTGTTCTCGACACGCCCATTTTACCGAGGATACATCGGATGGTAACTTGTGTGAACTTGGCAGGGCCGGTATCCCAGAATTCAATTTGGGTGTAAAGCGCGGATGGTTTCCGGTACACAGATACAACAGAAGTGGAAAGTTTTTCACAATTTAAGTCTATTATTAAATCACTGATTTAATTTTTAAGACGTTTTAAGGCGAGAAACCAACTGTGCAGATTTTGAATACAGGCAGTTTAACGAAAATTGATGGTGAATTAAAAAAGCCTTCAGAGTTGGAAAGCTTCACAATCCCCGGCGGGCGTAGCAAGCTCGCCAGCCGGGGATTGACTCTGGGAGCCGGTCAGTCAGTCAACTCACAGACCCCCCCCCTGCCCCCCATTTAGACAGACCGCTGCAGCAGCGACAATGGCAGAGATAAGCCAGGTTCACAACTGTAAGATATTTAAAAATATTGTTACCGCTGTTATTCTGTATTTCATTCATTACCTTCGGTGTATTGTTGTAATTGTTTTTGTTTTTATCGAGGGACAACTGACGAAACTAGGGCCAGCGCCCTCTGTGCTGGGGGTGTTGGGGCAAGCGCCCTCTGTGCTGGGGGTGTTGGGCCAGCGCCCTCTGTGCTGGGGGTGTTGGGGCAAGCGCCCTCTGTGCTGGGGGTGTTGCGCAATAACAGAACGCTTTGTCTCAAAAACTGTCAACAGCGTTTTGTGTGCTTCTGAACTTGCGAGTTCATTCTTCCAGGTACAACCAGCAAGAACGGTCTCCCCAAGAACACAAGTCCGTTCTTTGCTTACTTGGCAATGACTAGCACTTCTAACAAGCAATGTCGCATTAGCATGTAGCTACTTAGGCTAATAGTTAGCAGTATGCTAACATTAGATTAAGGAACAAAGCAGCACTTTCCACTGTCAAAAATCACAGATAAAGGGGCGACCTCTAGCTCACCCAGAAAGAGCGCGAGCCCCATGTAGTCTGAGGCCTGGCAGCGGCCTGGGTTCAAGTCCAACCTGCGGCCCTTTGCTGCGTGTCATCCCTCATCTCTCTAGCACCTTTCCTGTCTATCCAGTCGCTATCAAATAAAGGGAAAAGCCCCAAAAACATAATCTAAACAATCTTTTTTTTTAATATCGCAGATAAAGGTTTCTGAACAAAACACTACCCAATCGGACATGTTGCAGCAGTAACGCAACCTGGAATTGGGGAGAATAACAACATTGGCAGCCCAGATGACATTGTTTACTGCCGTTAGCCATGTAGCTACTATGGTTAACAGTGGAGACTAATGGAATTTAGCAACACTTTCTACAGTCAAAAATTGCAAATAACGGCTTTTAAATCAAATACAACATAAACCGATAACGAGCTGTGTGACCCGAAATTGGGGAGCATTTAACGACCCTGGCAGCCAAGCCGTTAGCATGCACAGTAGTTACATGCTACAAAGTTAACACCGCAGTGGCTTAAAAAAAAAACTCCAGTCCTGCCTACTTGGAGCAGATGACCAATCATAGATGGCTGACTTAGAGTTGTGAAACACTTAAGTCCCTGACACACCAACCCAATTATCGGCCGTCAGACAGTCTGGCAAGGTCAGTAACTCAAGTCTGTTCGGTGTGTTCCGTGCCGTCGTCAGTCGGAGGAGCTGTCAGCCTTCATTTGGGCCGATTTGACATGTTGAACTGGAAGGCAGGCAGTTGGACTCAATGACCAATCTGATTGGTGGAATGCTAACCCAGAAATGACGAGGGGTATGAGCCTTTCAAAATCTGACGAAAATCTTTTAAACTGACCTTTGTCGATCTGAAATGAAGACAGTTTCAGCAACTGCATGGCCTATTTTTTATAAATGTTTTCAGAAACACGTTTCGGGCACGCGCAGAACGTAGGCACAAGTCGGCATCGCTTCGGTGTGTTCGAGGCACCTTTTTGATCAACTCTGGAAACCAGTCAGTCTGACTGCCTTTTCTTTTCTGTCACCTTTTAACGACAAGTTGAGTTACAGATTAGTAGTCCATTAAGTTGTTTTTTTTCGCCTAATATTCCCTGGTTCCCTTTTCTCAAATGCTTATTTCTCTTTTTTTCTTTTTAATAAGACTGCTATGAATTCAAATATCTTGGGTTTTAATGTGCTGGTTGAATGAAAAGAAAATCTATTTAAAGACCTTAGGCTCTGGTTCATGGTGGTGGCAACTATTTGCTGACATTTTAAGTCATTTTAGAAGTCATTAATAATGAAAAAAAATTTTGTGTAGCCATATTCATGAGCTAATTTAACAGTTACTTTGTCTTAGATCAGTGGAGATGAAGGGAGACATTGGGGAAGACACAAGAGGTTTTTGTGTCTCTCTTGTGTCTTCTTTTCCATTGTGAGGAATCAGTGGATTATATTTGTCACCTGGAGCGGGCTGCTGCCACATTCTCTCATGACGGCTTTGTTATGAATTTAGGAGGATACTGTAGCTCCTAGGCCACATTAACAAACTGATCTTTGAACAGGAAGTCTTCCCCTTCTGACTTCCATTGTTACAGTCTGGCTTCACAGGCGACCGTTAAAAAAAAACAAAAAAACAGACACCTTTATGCAAAGGCCATTTGGGCAGTGTGTGTGTGCGTGTGTGGCCTCGGGGCTCTAATTAAAGGCGGGGGTGTTCAGGTATCACAGGTTGATTGTTTGTAACTTGATCCTGACGTGAAAAGACGAGGGTTTTGTGGCGTCTTTTAAAAAGTTTTTTTTTTTTCTTCCGGCTGTTGTGGATTACAGTTGCATTTCAACAAGAGTTATTTTTAAAGGAAGTCACATTCAAAGAGAGTAAATGCCATGTGTGTTGGTGCTGTAGCTTTAGGTGTTTTCCTGTGGTGTGGCATGCCACAAAGGGGGGTTTCTACTGATTAAAAATTGATGAGCAGAGTGCCGTGTAGCCTGAGCCGTGCATTCCTGCACTCTTTTGTGTGTGTGTGTGTGTGTGTGTGTGTGTGTGTGTGTGTGTGTGTGTGTGTGTGTGTGTGTGTGTGTGTGTGTGTGTGTGTGTGTGTGTGTGTGTGTGTGTGTGTGTGTGAGACTGTGACTGAGCTGAAGACACAGGCTGTGGCTGGGCTATTGTGAAGGTATCAGATTTACCTAAGCTCACATTCCGTGTGTGTGTGTGTGTGTGTGTGTGTGTGTGTGTGTATGTGTGTATGTGTATGTTTTCCTTATGTGTAACATCTTCAATATTTTCTTTCCTTTTGTATTCAGTCCTTGTTTTCCACAATCTGACAAACATGTTCTGTTTGGGGTTCTGGAGACCCTGGAGCCTTTTTAACAGCCTAAACGAAACACAATTACTGTTGTTAAAATTAAAATTGCCAGGTTGGACTGTTACTGGGACCAAAATCAGTTTATCAACAACGTATTAACATTTACAACATAACTTAAAAAATATTGTTCAAAACCTGGCAACCCAAAAGTTGGTCCCTGTTCTATAAAGCATTTCATCCATTACTAACGAATAATAGAGCAATTAAAACCATTAGTTACACCTTACGACTCATTAGCAAGTGGTAGACTTACCAACAATGGGATAGATTTTAAAATAAAAAGCTGAATTATTATAATTATTGGACAGGATTTTCTGTCTTCTTCTGCTCCTAATTGACAGGAATCCGATTTGAAAGCATAAAATCTTAAATGCATGTTTAATTTATCTATTTCTTTTTCTCTCTCCGTGCTCACACCAGATGATGCGATGCGAACCTGCAGCCTCAGTCTTGCATCCTGACATCACGTTGCGCTCCAGGATATTGTAACTGTAGAGAACGTAATTGACGGTGATGTAACTCAAAGGAGGGAAAAAACGATAATAATAATCTGCTCTGAATGGTGCCTTTTGCTCCACAGAGCCTCCAGCAACAAATTGTGGTGGATTGAAATGCACCATTGGAGAGAGAGAGAGAGAGAGAGAGAGAGAGAGAGAGAGAGAGAGAGAGAGAGAGAGAGAGAGAGAGAGAGAGAGAGAGAGAGAGAGAGAGAGAGAGAGAGAGAGAGAGAGAGAGAGAGAGAGAGAGAGAGAGAGAGAGAGAGAGAGAGATTCCGCTTCATCATCACGTTGTGACCAGTTGCGCGCAGAGACCGGAGCCAGACAGAGTCCGACCACCAACAGGGTTTCCATCAGCTGTTGTCGGAGTTTGCGCCGCAGTGCCGTTACGGCGCTCTTATCGAGAAAAGAAACCCGCGGAGAGAAAAGGAGACGCCGATTTGTTGTTGTCTCCTGTCCGCTGGACTGACATCGAATGGGGACATGAACAGTGTGGATCCAGCCTCTAACAAACTGTTGACTTTCAATCAGCGGTAAAAAACGAAACAACAATCTTACTCCTACCTGTGTTTCTGCATGCCACCTCTCATCTGTTGAATGCATAGCTCTTTGTCGTCGCTCTGTCATATCCCTGCAGCACTGGCATATGTTATCATGCAGCCCCGAACAAATGAGACAAAGCAGAAGACACCTGCTCCGGTGTTCAACCAGTTGTTGGTGCGTAAAGTGCGCTTTAACGCTCATAAATCGCTCATAAAAATAATGTTTCCAATAATCGACTGTTTTGGTCGAGTTTTGATACTTGTCTAGTTATGGATCAATTGCAAAATGTGTTGATTTTTTTCGTATTACTCTGGGATGGCTGTGAAACTGAGCGCCACTGAATCCACAAGTCTCCAGTGGAAGTATTGACTCTCCTCAACAGACTCTTTTAGCATACTTTTGTTAACTGCTTTTAATTGAACCACAGCACAGGTTTATGTGCAGCTTGGTCTCCAGTTTTATGAATTGTAAACTGAGTCGGTTCATCTGTGTGGGTATTCTGTTGCTTATTAGCCTAATTGATCCATCTCCTTTTTTGAAAGCAGATATTTAAGTATGTGCATGGAAAATTATGAAAGATGCATGACATGCTCCTCAGCTGAAGTTAATGTAGAGTGGAGGTGCATGCAGCTCTGGCGTATGTTGCCACATTAAAACCATGCATCTGGTGTAAATCCTGCAGCTGAGTTCAGATGTAAAGTAGTCCAAGTCCTGCAGCTCTTTACCAGCAAGAGCCTGGGGCTGCAGAGACACTTTAACAGAGAGACATCTTATAGTGAACATAAAGCTCTTATGGCACAGTGCTGCCAATAGCAGAGACGCCTCCTTTCCATGTTGCACCAATTGTGCGGAGAGGGAAAAGCCAAAGATATCCTGAAATTTCCAGGAAATGCTCTATGACTTATCAAAATGCTGTCATGGCTTGTTATGGCACAAATTGCCTTTTTTTCCTCTGTTTTGTGTGATTATCTGCATCTTTGTCCAGCTCTTCCTTATATTTCTAGATTCTATACATCACTGTTGCAAATTTACTTTGTGAATTCTTTTGTTAAGAATAATCTAAAAGCTTTGATAGAAAAGTGTGGGGGGGGGGTCGACTGACATTTAAATTATTTAGATAGTCACCTGTTTGCCAGATCTGGATGTAAGAAACAGAAAAGCTGTTGAATGTTTGATCAATTCTGAATGTTGGCCTTTTTTTTTGCTTCATTGCCATTGTCTGTGTTAGCTTCTTCACCTGTTAACATCAAGGTCTTTTTTGTGTTTTCTTTCCATCACAATCTCAAAAAGAGCAACTTTATGGAGTGATGGGTTTAAAGAGGGAGTGTTTGACCGATAGAAGGATTGGCTTTTTTTCTTGAGCAGCACCATTAGGTTTAGTATGATGGGTGGCAGTGTGATTTATATTTCACATTTCACTGTACTGTATGGAGCCTTTCAGTGGCGATTGTCCATTGTCTTGTGACAGAAACCACTATTTGTAACCTTCCCTGTACTCCATTACTGAGGGCAGTTGAGTAATGAATATCCATTTTACCTCTTCTCTGTTTCAGAGCTATTTCTCTTTGGTCCAAGCTTTCAAAGTCATATTTCTTCGACTAACAGCCATTACGCTGCTGAAAAGTGACGGAACTGTTATGGTACAGACTTCAAGTTATGATTTCAAAACATACTGGCAGCTTTGAGTGCAGGATTATGGTTTCAGCTGTGTTATATCCCTGATACATGTTAATCATATCATGTCAGGAGTGTACTTACACACAGCACACGCACAGCTTTAAGTTAAATATTATTGTCAGTATGTTAACATGCTCACAATAACAATGCTAACATGCTAAAGTTTAGGAGGTCTAATGTTTACCATGTTCACCATCTTATTTATCAAACCTCATATTATCAGTCTTTGTTAAGCTGTAATCATTTGGAAAAAAAAATAAGCTAAATACTTATTCAGTATTAAAGAACTCAAGATTTGAATTAAAACATAATGGGGCAAGTTTCAATTTGTTGTTGCTTTGATTACTCAAACATGCTGTGCTTGAAATGTGAATGTCATCTCCACTGTGTTGCACTCCCAGAGCTCTGTTGACAGGAACATGTTCCTCATCACACTTGAGGCACTTCCTCGGCTCATTCCACCTCCTTTAATAGGTGTCAGTGCCGCTTTTTTGTCTGACAGAAATGGCCTTGTGCACAAAAGGTTCTAGCTCACCATGGGCTACACCTCCTACATGTGTTAAAATATCACTACATTTTAAAGCGAAAAAGCTAAAATTGGACACAAGTTTTCCCCAAGTACACAAGAATGCATTCTCAATCTGGCACTTTTTCCTTTGGGCATTAAACAGCAAAGTGTTTGTGAAACATATCTTCCTGTGCAAGTGACTGCTTAAATGCATCTATATACTCAAGCCTAGCCAACTAAGGTTATAAAACAAAACAAAAAAATGTTTTGTTGATGATGTTCATGTTGATAACACATGCAATTCCAAAACAAAAAGCTCACTTCAGCCCTATCACCTCATCCATTTATCATCCATAAGTACCATTAAATATCACAAGACGTCGTTATAGGAGATGTGCTTCACTAGGAGATGGAGGGGTTTTCATTAGGAAGGTGGGTGGGTTGGTATCTTCCCACCACCAAAGTAAAATCCTTGTCCTGATTCCCCTCCCAGAGGAAAGGTGAAGGGTAGAAACAATAGCAACCTGCTTGCTGAGAAGAAAAAGTGGGAGCACATAAAGGTTAAAGCTGTGATGGAGCACATGTCGTGGTGGCGCAGCAGACCCCACCCCAATCACTAGTATGTAGAGGAGGAGAGTGGGTAAGGAAACAGTGATGGATACATCCTGTAGCACAGACACACTTTAAAATGCATCCTTTAAGCTTGAGTGTACATTATGTATTAACAGCCCCACTCTGCAGAGATAAAGAGAGAGAAACCTGACCAGAGAGGCGAAGAGTTAGGGGGAGGTATACGAGGAGTGGGGGATGTGGTCTAAAGGAAGCAGAAAGCATGCAGGTCACATCATCACTCAGACAATCAAAGAAATTATGCAAACACAAGGTAAACAAAATAACCCCCACCATGTACACACACATATATGGTTTACCACTCGCTACCATATTTTGTAGATTCCTCTGACCATAAAATCATGTTTTGGGTAATTAGGTGAAGCATGTGTAGAGCTCAGGTGGTATAATGAATACAAAAAATGTTAAACAGTTTTTGGGATTGGGATAAATGTAATGTAGGGGTGCCACAACACAGATTGGTAGGTTGTTGTGTACCATTGTAGTATATGCTGAACAATTTTATGTTTTCACATTTTTAGGGCAAAGTCTAAGGTTTTATGACTTAAGCATGCTAAAATACATAAATTCTGGTTTCTACAGTTATATTCAAGAGTCTTCAGTATAGTCAAGCTAGCTGTGTGTATGTGTGTCTCTCTTTCTATGTATATCTACTCTGTGTATTGGACCAGAAGTCTGCTCTCCCAGCCAGTCTCCATCTATCACTGAAGTTAATTCAATCAGGACCCACGTCTTAATCAGAACTGGGGTAGGCCGCCGCTCCCTGCCAGTCACCATGCCACCAGCAGCCCCGCCACACCGGCAAAGACTCAGACAAGAGGAAGGGAAAGAAAGAAAAAGGGAAGATGAGAGCGAGAGAAAGAGAGAGGGTGAACCAAGTGGGCATGGTCAAGAAGCGAGATTAGAAAAAAGACTGGAGAAAAGCAGATGCAGCAACTGCCACAGTTTATGTACGTCTATGTTATGTGATGGAGGACAGACAAGCCATGTGTCTGACCATGCGTTTGTGTTGCAGCTCTGCCTCGGAGGACTTGGGCTGCAGGCGTGGAGACTTCAGCCGGAAACACTATGGTTCGGTGGAGCTCGTAAGTCCCACCCACAATGCACTCATCTGTTTATTGCTCTCTTTGTGTCTCAGCATGACCATCTCCTCATTCTCTTTTCCCCCCATCCGCCTTGTTGATTCTTCTCATCATGATCTCCCCTCCCTTTCTGCCTCTCTCTCTCTCTACTATTTTCTTCCCCTCGTTTCTGTTGGCATGGACGGACAACAGAGGGGGGCTGATGAGTCAT
The DNA here is from genome assembly GCA_013375575.1 of Percina caprodes. Lineage (NCBI taxonomy): Eukaryota > Metazoa > Chordata > Actinopteri > Perciformes > Percidae > Percina > Percina caprodes. The sequence continues at coordinate 1,029,397 of JABXJD010000016.1, read as the reverse complement.
GACGTACTGGGTGTGGTCCAGCAATGTGCTTTGCTAGTGTGAATAACTATAGGTGGCCCACTCACAGTGATGCCTGCTCAGCCTCTAAAGTTCATGTTTTGTTTTGATGCTGCAGCACAGTCTGTTTCTATGTGGTTGATTACTAAGCTGTTGAGTCATTGTTGCTTAGTGGGAGTGTGTGTATGAGTGCACGTCCCTCCACTGTTAGCTGAGTCTGTGCATCCCGATAGCCCAGAGGGACAGGAAGTCCTAGGGCTGCACACTGCAATCGTACTTCCTACTGGGCTTGTCCATGAGTGCTGCGCCCTACATGTGCAACAGATTAGGGTTGAGGAGAAACCACATGCTGCCAATCAGCACTAGCACACGGACACTACACACAGAGCTGCTGTGTGTGGGGGTATGTATGTGGAAAAAAAGAGAGAGAGGAAGAGAACAGTTTCTAAACTGTGATGAGTGAACTCATGCTGGCTCACCCAGGATGAGTTCACTGATAGCCTTAATATTCAAAGTGTGCCAGTCACACAACAGCATGAGACACCTGTTCCACTTCCTACACACGTGTGCTTTAGACTTCTTTATCTTCATCACATTTGCTACACTTAGCATTTGATATTTCTGCTGTATGTATAGCAAGCTTAAGGGTGATGGATTAACTAAAAGATATTAGATATATAGGCAATATGCATTGGTAGATTAATATGCACATGTTAACTAACTCAGAGTCACTGGTCTTATTTAAATGACCTCCCCAGATGTTCACTGTGGGCTGTAAATAATAATTGTCATGTATTATTGATTTATTAATAATTAAGTCTATCAAATTATGCATAATTGTGAAAAATGCCCTAATCAGAACACACTCCAAACCCCCAAAATAGTCAATTTACAATTATATAAAGCAGAGAAAACCTTTTTTTGAAAAACATTTGAGATGCTGGAATCATCTAATGTTTCACCGTTTTTGCGAGTACATGATAACTCGATTATCAAAATTGCCATAGTCAACTGCCTCATATGACTAATATGTTTACATTTACCTCTACCTTTAGGAACAAAGGTGAATGTAGCATGATGTTAGCCTTAAATTGTGCTGGAACAATTCTTTTGCCAAACGCATTGACTTCTTGGAGTCTCTGTGACAAGAAGGGCAAAGCTGGGCTAGCTGTTTCACCTCACTTCCAGTCTTTATGCTAAGCTAAGCTAATCGCCTGCTGGTTCTAGCTTTATATTTAGCTTACTGAGAGTAATGATCATAAATGGGATGACAAAAATAGATAAGGTAGCAACACCATAGTTTAAAAATGGACAGTTTAGTGTTTACATTTACCCAAACTGAACCACCAACAACTTCCTCTACAAACTTCTATTTGGCCTTGATGACTAGTTTCCCACCGACACAGCCTTTTTGGTGTTAGTTAATTAGTATTAAGGCCAATTATAAGTGCTAATAATAATAAAGCTTAAAAAAATGGTGGTATGATTGATTGAAGAGTAAGTGGATAGTTGAAAATTACTGGCAGGGCTTGATAAACCCAGGTTGATCTTCAGAAATAACCTCAGGAAGGATAAGCACATGTTGCCAAGCTTAGGTTAGTTTTGTTTTTCTGTTGGAGAGAGAAATAAAATTGCTTGTTGGAAGTGAACATACAAGGGAAGGTGTTTTTTGTCAATTCTGTCTCTCACACTGTTTAAGGCTGTGCATCTCCAGGGGAGGTTTGTGTAAAGGTCGGGAAAGAGTCTGTGGAAAATTCAGGTCCTGATTCCTTTTAGCCAACAAACAGCTCCTTCTGTTGACAGTGTTGAAACTGTGTGTTCAAAGTGTGTGTCTGTCCAATATGAAGAGGGCAACATATCAGCACCAGACATTTCCGTAGAAATCATAAAAGTCATAAAATTTAGGAAACTGTGATAATTTGACTTTCTCATGAATATCCACGACTCTTAGATAAATGTAATTCTCACTTTGAAGGTGTGTTCACAGAATCAAGCTTTACAGTATCATACAGTAGAGCTATACAAAGAGCTTCTTGCTGATACATTGGAAATGTCACCGCAAAAAAAAAAAAAAGGTGTTTGAGTATTTGTTGGGCTATAATATACAAGGTATCTACAATTCCTAGAAAACCCAACCCATACCCCTCTGCTGAGCCCAATACCCTTACCTTTATAGTTAAATGCTATCCCAACTTGTTGGGAAAGGCCTAGTTCTAGATTAAACCAACTACCTTTTAGATGTCCAAATGAATCCTTGTACATCCGTTTCATTTAAGCCATTGCCAAATGAGTTGCAACATAACTAAGACTGTCAGCTCCACACAACTCTCTCATTATTTCTCAGTATGGCTATGTTCATATTGTGGCTTCCCCGTGACTTTTCCGCACAAAAGCTTGAGTGAAGATAATTACCTCTTCTGAAGAGTCCATCATGATTTTTTAATTCTCCATGTTTCGTTGGCTACTAGCAACTGTGTGAGAGGAGGGGTGGGAGCATGTGTGCGATCACGGAAGGCTTGTGTCATGTGGACGCACGCGGCAACAGTGTTGTTGCCAATACTTCCTCATGGGTACGACAAAAACTATGCATTATTGCTTTAAAATACATTTATAATTGATCTATCAGGAAAAACAAATTCCTGGACATGCCTTGTTTAAAACAGCTATTGAAATTTAGCATAATGTATGTTAAATGTATTCATGCAAGATTTGTCAAAAAAGGACTTTTATCATGAACTCTGGTAAAGTTTTATAGTTAACTTTACCAAAATAGTTATTTTTGGAATAAAACATGCTATAAAATACAGTGGAATGCTTTTTAACATGTGGAGAAAAACTAGTAATTACATCTAAAGTGACTGACTCCAGTGTGTTGCAGTGCGTTGAAGAACATGTTTTCACATGTCTCAACACAAGTGGCAGACACAGATTCAAAGCAGGGTCTCCCTAATAAGAGAGACTAGCATAAGCAGAGCAGTGACTCATCCTGTTTGTTTTATTTTTGGCATCATTGAAGAGGCAGTAGCAGTTGCCAATAAGAGCAGGTAGCCTGCCTCCACAGACACTGTGTGTATGATTCCCTCCAGTCACACACACACACACACACACACACACACACACACACACACACACACACACACACACAAACCACTTTCACATTATAGAAGTGTTAAGGATCTAAAGTAGAAACTCCACGTGCATTTGATAAGAAAACCTGATATTGTACTGTAGGAATCAGGAATGCTTTTGAAATGCAAAGTTAATTTTCAGTTATAATGAGACACAAGGATTGCTCTCACCATCCTTCTGTATGTGTGCATATGAGCATCACAGCTTCAGAATGAAGTTCACATCCCTCTAACAACAAGACTAGTCTACAGCCATGCTAGCTGTTCTGTGATGATGAACTTTCGCATTAAGCTTAATGCTCACAACAGCCCGCTAACATGTTCACAATGAAAATGCTAGCATTTCAATGTTCACCATCATAGCTTAGCATGTTAGCGTGCAACATGTGCAGTAAACACAAAGTAGCCTACAGCTGAGAGTGATGGGAATGTAATTAGTTTTTCAGGTGTTTGGTCATAAACGATTGTAGTTTAGAATTGGACACATTTTGACTTGATGATGGCACTAGATTAAAAAAAATCAGTTTTTACAATTAATCCGTTAAGAACCATGACTGTTTGTATTAAATGTCATGACAATCCATTGAATAGTTGTCAAGATATTTCAATTAAAAACAAAAATGTCAACCTCACATTGGCGCTAGAGGAAAAGTCAGAGGCTCCTCAAAAGTCATTAGAGGTTATCCTTGGGGGGCATGAAGGTCTGCACAAACTTTCATGGCTATCCATCTAATAGTTGTTGAAATATTACAGTCCGACAAAATGACAGACTGGCATTGCTGCTGGCATGGCTAAAATACAGCCTGATCCAGAGACATGGAGGAAAGACTCAGTGTGTGGTGGAATATTCATGTACTCACCGGTTCACTACACTGGAACATATTGAATCATAGGATTTTGTTGGCTAAGTTATCCTGAATGAACGCTAGAGTGTGGGGAATCAGTGGTGTGTGTGAGGTTCCTATTAACCTCTGTGCCAGCACACACTCATCCACACAAATGAGCAAAAAATACTCCATGACTAACACATACACAAAGGCAACTCCCACCCTGTCTTGTCACTTCATTCACCGACAACTCCACGGTCCACTTTTAAAAGCTTAATTGTGTGTGGCACACCAAAGCTGAAGCCGATGACAATCCCGTTTCATCCTGACACAACAGTTTGGAGAACGTGGCTTTGTTGTTGTTGTTTTCTATAAAGTGTATTGTCTTCATTTGAGTCCCATAGATAAAGGCGTGATGGATAGAGATAGGTGGGAACTAGCTGTCTCTGAATCTGGAAAACAAAGAATATGTTGGAGGTTTTGAGGATCAAACCCTTCAGACACACACATACAGTCATGTTGATTTTGGCCTTGCCATGACTGAGACTACTGTGTGTACGAGTGTGTATTTGAAGAGCACTGTGTTGAGAGGTTAGCTGTCAGTCTTGCACAGTGACTGGTGAGCAGACGGCTCGACTCCCGCCTGCCTACCAGTGTTACTGTCACTGGCTCAGAGGCTTTTGACTGCACTGTCACACTGAATTCATTCCCACTCTTGGCGTACGTGCGTCTCACTGTGTGTGACTGTGTCTGTTTGTGTGTTTATTGACATTAAAGCTTCGCTGTGTAACTTTGGCTGAACTGTGGCCACAAGTTGCAATTACAAGATGATGGCAGATTGAGTTTTTTTTAATAAAATATCTGACCACCTAAGTATAAATGTAACCACAATCAGCTGACAAAAATAGCTTAGAAATCAAGAAGATTTTAAGGAAGTAGAGCTGAAACAATTACTCAATTGATCATTTAATTGATCTGAAATATTTTAATAATCAATTATTTCATTTATTTTTAGCAAAATTGTCAGTTGTGGCTTCTCAAATGTGAATATTTTCTGTTATTTAGTCTTCTACGTTGCTCCAATGATTAAGACTTGTGGGCTTCACAACATTTACATTTTTATCTTCTGCTGGCACACACACACACACACACACACACACACACCCACGCACACACACACACGGCCAGATGTGTCGACAGCTTTCTCATGAGTCATAACTAAAGCCATTGAGGTTTACTATTGGAGAATGATAGATTACAGTGGTAGCTATGTTGGGTGGTACTTGTCACCCAGATTCACACAGGATATACCCTTGCAATCGTAAGTGTGAACTCACAAACTCTCCTAGAAACTGCAGAGAGAACATGGGCTCAAGAGGGCTTCTTCTTTAAAGTTTGACAATATGTTTTTCTCTGTTTATTGTCTGTTAATCAAACAATCACAGGATTTCTGTAAATGGCTGCGATATTAAACCCTTGTTCTTTATTGGTATCTATACTTGAGGTAGTTATGTTTTTTTGTTGCCTGCTTGAAACTTTATTGAAGCTGCAGGGGCCAGTTGCAGCTTAAATCTGGCACCAGAAGTTGTTGTAACTGCGATTAACTAGGCATTTCTTGGTTTGTTTTCTTCTATTTCTCATTTTCATTACACTTTATGTCTGTTTTAGACACATAGCTGTGCTGTCATCTACAGTTGCAAACTCTTTTCAAGTTTCTTACTGTCCTCCAGCAAAAGGTCCAACTAAGAAAGCTCAACAGCAGTTGGTCATTGTGTATCCCATCCAACCTTTAAAAGTTTCAGTTTAGAGCATAAAACACCTCTTTGATAGTCATTTAAAATATTGTACGTCATAGTTAGATTAGTTAGAAGATGCATGGCACTCTGCTGCTCTGATCTGTGATCCACTGCAGGATCTGCTCACTCTTGAGGGCCCTTAAAGCTGCTGCACCCTACTAGCGTGATTCCTCCTGGGTGGGTGGGTAGGTGATCTAATGCCTTCAGTCCTAGTCCAGATCTATCATTGCCAGTGTTGCTGTTGTATAAATGGGCAGATATTTGATGTGGTGCATGGCTGGATTTGTCCTAGCCAAAGGCAGCAGTAATGCTTATCAGGTGCAGTCAATGGCTAAATGGTAAACAGCCACATTACACTTGCTTGTATAATGCTTGTCTTTGATTTACAATTTTCACCTCTAATTTTCTCCTTCACAGGGAGTCAGTTGAAATTTCACGTCTACAGCTAAATCATGCTTTATACATTATTATTATTAGCATCAGGAGTCTTCCACTACATGAGAGGGCTTTTTGCATGCATGTTATGCAGATCAGTTTTTCTGATTGCAGCTTGATGGAAGTAGCTCCTATAAAACAACATGAACAAAGTTATCCAAATGCTTAGTAGACTGAACTTATTCTCAAGTAGGAAAAGTCTGGTTATATTCAATACTTTTTTTTTTATTGTCAACTACTCAATTCCGTGTAAAAGATTAATCAGGCTTTAACTACTCAGTTAATATTTGCACAATACAATGCAGCATTATACTTTAAATGTAATTAACATTTTATTTTTCCTCACATTAACAACTATAGAAAAACATACTTAGTGGTTAGATTTATACATTAATTTTGTATTTTTAAACAGTATGCTTCACTATGACTTTAACAAACAGAGTTATTGGAAGTTTGGCTGGGGTTGCTGGAGTGTACATTTTTACCAAGTTAGCTCCCACACAGTAGGTACCTTTCTTACGTATCCTATACAGAAACCCCACAAAATGTAAGTAAGCTAGTCAGCCAGGCATCATTTGCATCTTAGGGCATTCAAACACACAGTTTAATTCATTCCTTACACGTTGCTCTTGGGTTTTTGGTTTTGGGTTAAAAAAAGAAGAGAGAAAAAAGACTCTATAACAGTTTTAGATTCCTCTGGATAATTTCTTTAATTAATTATCTCTGCCTCCTCTCTTCTTCTTTTCTGCCTCCATTCATCTCCTCCCTAATTCTCATATCGTCTCTCTGACTGTGCACCTGCCTCTTTTTAAACCCCCCTCCCCGCCCCCCCCCCCACTCCCACTACTTACTACTTCCCTCCTCACCCTCTACTCAATTCTTCTCCCGCTCTATCGCCTACGCCTCCGTGTTCTCTGCTTTCCTGAAAGATTGTGTGAGTGTGCATGAACAGGCCCACTGATGAGATCAATTATCTATCAGCAGTCACAAAAGTATTGATTTAATACCCCCACACACACACACACACGTGTCTCTCTCTGCACTGCAGCGCTCCTTTGTCATAGGCCTTAGGGAAATCAGAGGCTCTCTAAGAACACCGTGAGCTCGATTGTGTTTGTGAAATGTTCAAGTGTGTGTGTGTGTGTGTGTGTGTGTGTGTGTTCTCTCTCCATCTATAAAGCTTGAAAGCCCCGTCCCTTTCCCGAGGGGTTACGCACCGTGGAGATGGCTATTATTCTTTTATCATGTGGCTTTTTGTTGTCATTACATATAGCTCTTTTCTTCTCTACCCCAGCGACCCCATCCTTCATTCTGTCACCCTTTCTCTATACGTTTGATGCCCCTTCTCTTTTTTTTCTGCCCTATCACTCTACTTTTGCTGCCCAGCAGAGGTGAGGTGTTTTATAGGTTGTTTGAGAAGGCGTAAAAGCATAACAGGCTGCCCCTTCTCCTCTGTTTTCTCTTCCTCGCCTTCTCCGGTTCACTGGGGAATCTTTGGAGTGCAGCTTTTCCTTCTTTGCTATTCTTCTGTTGCATGATTTAAAAGCAGTGGCTGCGTGATGCATGCATGAGTGTGCGCATAGACACACACAGACTCCCCAGTGTGCTTAATGGCTCCCTTCTCCAGATATTTTCATTATTTCACCAAAAAACAGCAAGAAAGCCTATTTACACAGAGCAGTACAAACACTTACCTAAACGGATATTTAATACAGAATGTCACACATTTTGACTCTATTTTTCACACACATAAACTATGGAGGCGGCACATTGCTCTGTATGAATGCTGCATTGGTTTCCCCTCCATTATCCTGCGATTGGACAGTTAATGTTGCAGAAGACGAGAAAAATGCAGGGAGATAGAGGCCTATGGTTTCGATATTTACTTTCCATTTTCCGCACACGCGCACAAATCTTGTCGGAAAGCTCTTTCCTCACACATAAACACTGGCACACATACCACCACACCAGGAAGTAAGCAGAAAATATATTTGTTTTCAGTCCTATTAATATGCGTATGAAAGGAGAGAAGGCAGTATTTTCCGCAGCCTCTCCTCAGACACAGCCAATTATTGCACAGAAACCTCTCTGTAGTTAATCAGAGCTTCACACCTGCAGTAATCATGCTTGGCTGGATTCTATTATCTTGTAGCATACCATTTGAAAGAAATGCAGCCAGTCATATTAATGGAAAATGTTTTACGATATTAATGTGTTTTTTTGACGCTCACACACATTTTTGTGACATTTTTTTAACGTCTATTTATTACTATAGAGAACACATATATTGCATACAAATTTGATAAAATATTACAGAAATAGTTTTACAAAAACATTTAGACACAAACACAATAGGTCCTGTACAATAGATAATCAGATTAATAATAATCAATGTACAAAGCTGCTCCACATACTTATTGACATCACACCACAGATAGTTATATCATAGCTATGAGTTAAGGTAAGAGCCTAGGGGATATTTATTGCCAAGCTTCTACAACAGTGGTCTTTTTTTTTAGGCCAAATAGTCCTTATTTGTGAAAGAGATGGAGCAGGGATCCCCCCCCCCCATTTGTACAGTATTGTATAAAATAGAGTTGCATAATAAACTGGGCATACAATAACATGAAGGGTGACCTAAAGCTTTCACACATACCTTTTTATTGTACATACAATATGAATACAGTACCATGCTTTTAAAATAAAAAATGTTGGATATTCTTACATTTTTGCATCATGTGGCAAAGTGAATCCTTAAACTGTATCTGTGCATGGCTACCATAGCTAGGCCAGCGTCATAAATGTTGTGTACATAAAAAAAGATGTATCTTTCCTAATGATATGCTGGATTCATATTAATGTATATATTTATTATACTATCAAACAATAATTTGGTGGCCTCCCTGCAACAACTCTGATGAAGATCTTTGTTCTGTAATACCAATGAAGCGTTGCCAAGTCTTACAAAATGTTTTAATGGAACCATGCAATGTATTTTTGAGTTTTTCCTTTGTTGGGTGCTGCATAACGTCTTTGATCAACATAGGTAAAGTGGGAGGTTGTGTCTGTTTCCAATTCAATAGAATGAATCCACGCGCGCTAGAAGGCTTAAGAATCTTGCTACCAAGAGAAGGGGTCCTGTAAGAGGACTGTCCTCTCCTGGTACTCTGGATACAGCCAACACTGGGTTGCGGTTAACCACATGTCCCAGAATATTGACAAAGTTTTAAATATTGAGGTCAAGAAACTGGATAACTTTGTAAAATAACCATGGGCCCTCAAAAAGGAAAGAAATATCCCACACCGGTCACATAGAGGATTTATATTAAGGTACAATTTAGACAGAGTTTGATTTTGCCTAAAAAACGCGAACTTTGTAAAATAACATATCATCACAAAAGAAAATTCATATATACAATAATGTGTAATGTACTGTCAGTAATATACTGTAATTGGAAGGATTAGTTGATCAACAGAGAAATAACTGGCAACTTTTTTTGACAATTGATATTTGTATATCATTTGCTGAGAAATGAAAAAAAATGCTTGTGATGATTTGCTGCATTACTTTGACTTATATGATGGCGAAATACATTTCTTTGGGGTTAAAACAAGCAATTTGAAAACATCACCTTGAACTTTAGCAAGTTGTGATTGCCATTAGTCAGTAGACAGTAGACCAAACGATTAGTCTTGTTAATAATTGGCAGATTAATTGAGGATGGAAATAATTGTTATTTGCAGTGTTACTTTTTTAGTAAGATAATCAGAAATATTTAAAAGTATATAGAAGTACTGGTACAGATAGATTAGAGTGTCTTGTAATACCATGTGGGCCAATGTTTGCATGACATAAAAACAAACTATTTATGTGCTACAATATGAATGCTTTCAGACCCAACTGCTGGGAAGCTCAAGTTGCAGAATCTCATTTCAGAGTTTTCTAATCCCCCAGCTACAGTACTGACTATCAGATTCAATTGAACATGAACAATAAAGTCAGCGTGACAGTTACTAATGATTTTATTCAGAATGCAAAGCTCTCGCCTTTCATCCTCACTTGCTCACAGGAATGTTTTGAATGGACTTTGACTCTCTCTCCTTCCACCATAAGTGCTCTCTCATCACTTTCCCTCATTATTGTTCTGTCTGACATGATCTAATGAGCCGCTGAAGTGGGGCACACCACCCACTCTCCAAACTGATAAACACTGCTTAGTTTTTGGACAGGTTGTGTTGGCCATTCATGGTTTTCATCATATTCAGGATATAGCGTATACATGGAAAATGGGAAAGCTGGTTATTCATATCCCAGTATCCATGATCATTAGAGTGTCCAGTTTTCTGATCGTCTGCCTACAAGCTTGTCTTTTATTCCTGAACATCTCAGCTTATTATCTTATCTCTGTGTCGACAGAGCTACCTCAACAGTTGATAGTGAACACAGTTTGTGCTGGATGTACAGTAGCTTCTCCATCTCATCACTGGAAATACAAAATAAGCCACAATACAATTTACTGGTCAATCAGCATTTCTGAAGTGAGACTTTCCCTTTATTTCAGCATGTTTATCATTATTTACATTATAATGTAATATAATAATGCTCATTATTTCCCATCATATTTTCAATTCAACTGACAATGTACTTGGTAACTTTAGTTGATGATAAACTTGCGAGTATGGTTAAGAATTTTCAGAATCCTGAATGAGATGTTTACATGCCACTGTATCTCCGTTTCTATCAGAGTATTGTTCATGGCTTAAATATTTATTATGTGACAGAAATACGGAAAAAAATAAAAGGGGTTTGTTTTGTCCACCATTTCATTTAGAGCCGCATCAATCAACAGAAAGAAGTCAACTATTTTGATAAGCAACTAACAATTTATGTAGTTTTATTTAACAAAAATGTAATATATTAAAATACAAAAAATATTTATATTAAAATATAAAGACTACCTGTTTTTGAAGAGTTGGTTGGACAAAAGAGACATTTGACGTCACCTAGGACTGAGGAAACAGGCACATTGTACGTCTATTTTCTATTTTTTGGACTAAACTGTTAATTGAAACAACAGATGCAGATTTGTCGATAATGAAAGTATTCCTCAGTTGCAGTAGTTTCCTTGTTTCTGTGGGTTCCTCCTAGAGGTCAGTTACACTAAGGTACCCTTAGCAGCTTTCCATTTTGAGTCTTTCTCTCCGAGGAACTTCTATTTCACCCTCTTGCTTGGCTCCTCCAGACCATTTCAGGCCATCTGGACCACAGTGTGCAGGGATACACAGCCAACTCTTTTTAAAACATACAGTATATGTCGGCAGAGCAGAGACCTCTATCGGCGAGGGGAGCAAAAGTAGAGCACGACAGTCAAGGCGGTCAAAGAGCAGAGGGCATAAACGCAGAGAAGAGAGGCAGGGAGAGACAAGGGAGGAGAGACTCTGCGGTCTGTTGCCTGGCAACAAAACATCATTCAGTGTGATGGTGTTGGGGGGGATAAAAGAGAAAAGGGGATGTGAAGAGCAATAGATTGAAGAGTAGAAGAGTGTGGTAAATCACCATTACTTGTGTTGAGATATCAAATGTAATTAACTGTAAACGGACAGATTTACATCACTGAAACGAAGCAGTCAAAAATCAGTCACACCAAATTCTGATGAAACATGTCATCATTGGCTCCCCTGTTACAGGTCTAAGAACATGTCAACCTTGATCTGACACTGGGAAAGGGCTGCAGCCTATACACACATGCACACACACCCAAGGATTTGCAACCACAAAGTCACTGTACCAGCCAAATATCAAACACCTTTTTATATAACAAACCAATTTGCCACTGTTTGACTCTGCTACTAAGGTTAGCGTAGGGAACACAATCTGATCGAATCACAGAGTAACATACAGAGTGCTAGGGTTAGAAATGTGGCTTACCATTTAGCAAGAAAGCTAGCAAGTGTACAGTATTTCCTAAAATGTGGAACTATTTCTTTAAGTTTCATGAACATACAGAGGATACGTTCTGTTCTCACTCTTCCACTATCATTACCTGTCCCATTTCACACTCATAATGTCTGCTCTCCAATGCTGTGTCAGAGAAGGGAGTCAGCAAGAGACAGATAATTGGGGAGATAAGTAGAGAGTGGCAGATGTGAGAAAAAGAAGAAAAGAAATGCAGCATGAAAACTTTTTTTACAGTGAAGGTACTCGTAAGAATCATTGCAATGGCTTGAGTATTTATTCATGATTAAAAAAGTGTGGAGACGTCGATAATCTACAGGGTGAAGGCAGACTACTGTAAACTTTTAGGCAGATTTCAAGGGGAAGACTGCTGAGGACGGATATGTTTGTAGGACTCGTGTTGCTGTTGCCACATGGAGGTGACGTGTCTGCCTTTGGTTCCTCTTTTTTGTCCGTGATGATAGCCAGCTCTAATGTATTTATGACCTGCTTATTACTGTTTGCCACAAGTCATGGTTTGTCATATGTCTAATTTTAAGCATGTCTCCCTCTCTTTCTGTCTCTCTGTCTCCCTCTCAGCTAATTTCCAGTGACGCAGATGGGGCCATTCAGAGGGCAGGACGCTTCAGGGTGGAGAATGGCTCTTCAGATGAGGTCCATACAACATACATCAGCCCTACATGTATCTTGCTCTAACTAACCTCAGCATATAATGAAATGATGGTCATTTTTGAGGCCATAGACTTCTTGTCCTGAATCCTATAAAATGATGATGGTCAGACATCTATAGATGAAGACAAATTATTATTAAATGATATGTCACTAATTTACTGTAACGTAAAAGAATAGTTTGACATTTGGGATATATTTTATTTCTTGCTGAGAGTTGGATAGAAGATCCATATTAATCTCATGTCTGTGCCTAATGCCAGGAGATGATTAGCTTAGTTAGCATAACTAGCCTGGCTCTGGCCAAAAGTCTTCCTGCCAGCCCCTCTAAAGCTCACTCATTACCACCTTATTTCATGTGTTTATTCTATTAAAATAAATAAATAAAATGGACTTTATTGTTTTGTGGGGAGTTACAGTGGTGCTCAAAAGTTTACATACACATGCTTAAGTTGACTAAAAGAATAAAATCATGTTTTGAAATTTATTTTTACCTAAATGAGGTAAAATTGACACCAATTTTCTTTGTGAATGAATAACGTATTGTAAATAAATAAATGTTCTTTTTAGGGTCAAATATACATTATGTTAAATTCCCATAGAGCAGGCAGATTTTTATTATTAAAGGCCAGTTATTTCCTGGATTCAGGATATTATGCATCCTGATAAAGTTCCTTGGCCTTTAGAATTAAAATAGCCCCACATCATCACATACTCTTCACCATGCTTAGAGATAGGCATGGTTTTATTTCAGTTAGACTAATACCTGGTTTGATTTGCATTGAGAGATGATTTTATAGAAAGTATCCCATGCCTATCTCTAAGCATGGTGAAGAGTATGTGATGATGTGGGGCTATTTTAATTCTAAAGGCCAAGGAACTATCAGGATGCATAATATCCTGAATCCAGGAAATAACTGGCCTTTAATATAAAAATCTGCCTGCCTCTATGGGAATTTAACATAGGGTATGTATACTTATGACCCTGTATTTTAAATAAGAACATTTATTTATTTACAATACGTTATTCATTCACAAAGAAAATTGGTGTCCTTAAAGATTTTACCTCATTTTTAATTTAGGTATTAAAATAAATTTCCAAAACATGATTTTTTTATTCCTCTTTTTAGTCAACTTAAGCATGTGTATGTAAACTTTTGAGCACCACTGTACGTGCTGGAACTATTACTCTCATTGATCTGCTATATACAATTGCTTTTGTTTTGTTTTCTGACTTTCCTCCAATTATGCTTTTTAATAGTTCAATGCAGGGTAGTTTACTTTTTCTGTTGTAAAAATTATTTATCAAATCAAGCGATCTGAGACATTTTGGAGGGGGAAAATCACAAGTGGCAATTTATACAACAGTCTTCCCCTGCCTGGGGTCATGTACTGGCTTGTTAATCTCCTTCACCAGATCTTCATCATTGTGATAATTTACTATAGTCTGACAACATTTTACAGTTAGCTTCCTGTCTTAAGTCCTTAAAGTCATATGACGAGATGGATATGACAACTTTCTTTTTATAAGTCTTTAGTTAACTATCATCACACTTAACAACCTCAGTATATTATACTATATTATATATAATATACGGTTTTAATCATTCCCAGCAGTTTGTTGTTCTATGTCAATTTATCTGTTGTGGTCCACTGTCCTAATGTGATTAACACCCTAGCTTTTGTCTCACATCTTGGTATGGATCATTTCCATCATGACAAAAACAATAACAGTGAAACGACTGACAGTAGCTCACTCTGTGTGTGATTTCCTGACCAGAGTATTTTCAGTACTGCTGCATTGTGCAACTGTTTTTTTTTCCAAGGGGAGGACTGCTGTGACTCAAGGTGTGTGTGTGTGTGTGTGTGTGTGTGTGTGTGTGTGTGTGTGTGTGTGTGTGTGTGTGTGTGTGTGTGTGTGTGTGTGTGTGTGTGTGTGTGTGTGTGTGTGTGTGTGTGTGTGTTACAAACAGGCTTTGGACTACACACCTGGAACCTGGAGGAGAACTGATGTCCATCTGGAGAATCCAGAGTACCACACCAGATGGTTCTTTAAATACTTTCTGGGAAAAGGTTAGTGTTGTTCTTTTGTGCTATGTTTAAAAATGAATAATAATATAATAATAACACTCACACACACACACACACACACACACACACACGGTGTTAAGTGGGAGATAATGAGAGAAATACACAGCGTGAGGGAGTATGGAATGCCGCTTCATTCAATATTAAATAAATGAATAAATACATAAATAAACTTAACAAATACATTAATAAATAAATATGTGTGTCAAATACATCATGAAATAAATAAATGCAGCAATATATACATAAATAATTAAATTAACGTAAATATTCATATATAAATGAATCAGTTAGTTAAATAACTATATTAAAAGGTTTTATTTTAACTTATTTCATGGTACTTTTTTTTTTCACAAGTCCACATTTATTTATTTCAAAAGACTTTTATTTCATAAATCCACATGTATTTATTTCTGTGGACTTTTTTTTCCTAATGCCACATTTATTGATTTCCCTCTCTATTTTATTCCAGTTCTTAAATGCAAATCAGGGCGTGGCTCTTTCACATTCAGAATCCAATCCAATCCACTTTATTTCTATAGCACATTTTACAAACACAAAGTTACCAAAGTGCTGCACAGAAAACTCAAACATACAAAACAATTAATATAAAATATTGTAAAAAAAAAATAAGAGCATCGGGTTTAAAAAAAAAAAAAAAAAAGATAAAATGAATAAATACTAAAATACAGTAAAACAATAACATACATCAGAGGACCACACAACTCACATGGAGTTAAAAGCCAAAGAATAAAAATGTGTCTTTAGACGAGACTTAAAACACTCAACTGTTGGGGCTGTTGGACATGGAGGGTGGAGCGTTCCAGAGTTTAGGTCCAACCACAGAAAAGGCCCTGTCCACCCTAATTTTAATTCAGAACAGAGCTGTGGGAAAAAAAGGCTGGCAAAGTAAGAGTGGAAGACATTGGTGGGCTTCGAGATAGGGCTGATCTATTAATTGCATTTACAATTAAATTTGCGACATGTTAAAATTAGATTTTCTAATCTCAGAGGCCGCGATTGCACCCTGGTCACGTGACACATGAGAGTAAAACAGTTTGCAGAAGAAGTTGCTGCAAACTGTCACGTATTGTTCAAAACATGCCTTACGGGGCAACACCACTAACCTGTATCACCACTTAAAAAACACCACAAAGCCATGTTCATTAGTTGCATGACTAAAGAGACAAACACCAGGGTGTCAACTGTCAAGTTAACAAAATGCCATCCGACAGGGATCACTGACCGCGTAGCATCCATGTGAACATACTTCAGTAACAGAACGTGGAAATTACTCAAGCACTAAACGTTAATCGCAAAAGAAAGGATGCACCTCAGTACTGTGACCAAGCCTGGGCTAATAAATACACTGGATAAGCGGTACAACATGCCCTCCGCACATATTTTAGCCAGGTCGCCATACCACATCTAACGTTACACAAAAAATACAAAGAGAGAGTTTTTTTCCGCTGGTACAACTATCCAATCCATCTAATATTTTGTTAGCCATACAATTGTTTGTTTGTCTTTGTTAAATAATACAGCAGATAATGAGCTTAAAAAAGAATGGCATTTTAAATTGCAATATTGGTTAAAAATAATCATATTTAGATTATTTTCCAAAATTGTTCACATATTGAAGAATTTTTGGAAATACTAGATCAAATAAGTGCTCTTCAAGCAATATAAATAGACAACAAAGTTTTAAATTGTTACAGACTGATTGAGCACCGTGTTGTGGATGGAAGCTGTCCAAGAAGTCAACGCTAACCGCTGGTTATTGTGAATTAGAGCAGTCAATTGCCCGTACTTATTTATGTATTTATTCATTTATTTAATATTGAATAAGCCAGCATTCCCTAGCCTTTGAGCTGCAGAAATAAAACATCTTCTGTCTCTTCCCTGGTCCACAGGATGCTTCTTATCTTAAAAGTCAGCCTTGTACTCACGCTGCACCGCTCTTCATTCAAGGCCAAAACTTGTTAGCATCCAGCCATATCCCCACTGAGAGTCTAATCCCATACACCGGCCAGGGAGGAAGCCCATTGAGGACACACAGCCTCACCACCACTAGACAGAGCTTGCCTCCAACAGATAATGCAATTAACATTGGACTGCCGGCTTCTGAAATGAGCCCAGGCTAGCAGGAGCAATTCACATGAGCAGCCTCTGCTATTGTTGAAAAAAACATTAGAAGCAGTCACCTGCTCCTCCAACTTTCTGACCCTCATCATCTCGCCATCCTCATTAATACGCTGCCTTTTCTCGGGGTCGTAGTGGAGGCAGCACAGAAAGCAACAAAAGATCATTGTCTGGGTTTCTTTACCGTGACTCAAATTAGAAGAAATGCCTTCAGCTTAAAAGGAAAGAGCCCGAGAAGCATGGAGATAATTGTGAAGGAGCGTTGGACAGCAAGACCAATGCCTTTTCTTCTCTAGCCAGGGTCTTATCATGGTACGGTATGGGTAGTTGAAAATGAGCCATGTCTCCAGAAAGTTGGCTCAACCTGTTTGGACTGCAGCTGAGCCATCTGTGTCTCACAGCCTGAGCAGAGCTGACTACATCATACAACACAACGCATTATGAACTCTAGGCCAATTATATTAACACATCCACTTCCTGTCTAATGAAGCATCCAGAACAAAAACTTGCATTTATTGATGATTAGGTAAAGAAAAGCAAAACAGTTTGACCTTGTTTGTTTCCCCCGTTGTCTTGCATCAGGTATGAAGACAACTCCTGATTGATTACAACATTCTTTCTTCTCACACGGAGAGAACTCAAGCTGTCTAAACTAATAAGTATATAATTGCAACCTAACCTTGCAGTGTCATTGCTCACCTGAAGCATAAAAATATGGTTAATGGAGAATAAAGAGAGATAAAAACCAAATAAAGGAAGAAAATGAAATTGTGGAAAAGAAAGCATCAGAGGAGGACAAAGACAGGGACAACAATGCAGGCAGAGATCCTGTGTCTAATTGGGTTTGGAGGTCTGTTGAGCATTGTTTCTGAAGATGTTACCCTGTCAACCGAAGAAGCAGAAGCATGAATGTGTGACTCTGCTGTTGAGATCTTTGTCTGTGCCCATGTCACACAGAGAGAACTGGGAATGGGGGAGGCGGTAATGAATGGGAGACAGAAAAAAAAAATGAAAGAATAGGTAGGAAAAAAGGAGAGAACAAAAAGGCAGAGAATCTCAGGCCAAGACTCCAAGGGGATAAAAGGGGGCGATGAATACCTTTGGTGGCGGGTATCTTTATTATCTCTTTCTCCCTCAGTCCACCAGAACTACGTGGGTACAGATGCAGAGAAGAACCCATTCTACCTGTCAGTTGTCCTCTCAGACCAGAACAACCAGCGGGTTCCTCAGTACAGAGCCATCCTCTGGAGAAAGACCGTGAGTTCACCCTTTGCACATCGGATGGAACAAGTCACGCAATTAAAAGTCGCTATACCACAGTATAAAAATAATAACAAACAAGTAAAATAAGTTTTTGACATCTAGTAACGCTATGGAGCAGTTTTTTTATTTGTGGGTCCTGGGGTTTTTGTTTATCTTGTGCACACGCACAAGGACACATGCAAAAAGGCAGAGAAAAAGAAGTAGGCTAGCTAGTAAACATGAATGTAAACAATGCAGGATTTAGAATCAGCTTTGCAGCTGTTTTACGAGGAAGGAAATGCATTTCATACATTTGTCAAACCTAAAGAATACACAAAATGCATTTCATGAGTGTAAACATATCTGTTTGATCACAAGAAAACTCCACAGGGCACCTTTAAATACAAGCATAGAAGTATTATCAGCAAAATGTGTTTTAAAATAAGTAGTGGATTTGGGGCAGAATTGCTGCTGTGTGTACATAATTGATACTGTTAATTCGGAAGCATCAGTGTGTAAGTAGCACTTTACTAATGGGGCCTGGCCCCTCCAAAAGGCCAGGCATAAGAAAAGAGTAAAAAAAACAAAAGCTTGGGTTTTTTTAAGTAGTAAATGGTAAAAAGCAGAATAGACTAAGTTAATAGACTTTCATGTGTGTGTGTGTGTGTGTGTGTGGGGGTCATGAGATCATTATTGAGGTATAAAAAAAGGAAAAAACAAGTTCTGTTACACATTTTTGCACTTTTCTCCAATCTTTTCTTTTAATGAAATAATGGATAGTTTTACCTCTTTGGGCCTTGAAAAGTCATCTAAATGCAACCATCTGAGAAGCTGATGGGGGAAATCTTGTTGGAGTAAAATGTCCAATATTTCCCTCTGAAATGTAGTGGAGTTGAGGTATAAATTTGCATAAAATGGAAATACTCAAGTAAAGTATAAGCACTTAATTAATGCACTTAATGTACTTTGTTACTTTCTATTCCATTATTCTACTATTGCCTCATTGTAGGTGGTACTTTATTTTTATTTTTTATTTAACCTTTATTTAACCAGTTAGGTCGTTGAGAACAGGTTCTCATTTGCAACAGCGACCTGGCCAAGAAAAGCATAAGCATGCAGGACAACGTACAGTTTTACAATCAATAAAATACAGGAATACAGAATACAATAGCCTACATAAAGTGCATATTATTTAGGCATTACAAAACCGGTGCAACGTGAGGTGTAAGTAAGATGAAGGGTATGCGAAAGTGATGTGGTAATAACAATAGTGGACTAGGTAGTAATGTAGATCAGAAATAACACAATATGCATGAATAGACAGTCTATAAAATGCTGAGATGTAGTAAAGAGTCAATATACAGTTAGTGCAAAGTGTGGTCTAGATGATTATGTATGTCATTTCAGTAATACCACAATATACATAAATAGACATAATATATAAATGCTGAGATGTAGTAAAGAGTCAATATTCAGTTAGTTTAAGTGTATCTAAATATAAGACATAACAAAATGGCATGTTGAGGGACTATGTTACTCCAGTTTTGTGTGTATGTACAGTATATGTGAGATTCTTGTTCATTATTGTGTGTTTGTAGTGTGGTGACTCAGCTTCATGACCAAGATAGCTTGGATTTAATTTTGGCTTCCAGCCTCATCTGGAACCTGATTAGGTGCACCTCCGCTGCCTGATCACATTGATTTGTCTTCTGTCAGACTCTAACTGGTACAGGAGGATGATGTTGTTGTTGTTGTTGTTGTTGTTGTTGTTGTTGTTGTTGAACCGAGCAACTGTTTGGCTTGAACTGCTCTGGTTTAATTTGGTTCTCTGTATTTATTCTATGACTGATTGAAAAACATGTGGGCTGTGAAATGCTTTTGGCTAATACTGAGTTTGCTGGATATTCTTTAATAAATGAGCAACAATGCAACAGGTTAGAGCAAGTGACTCCTCAGAGAAAAGAGTTTGTAACCCCTGATCTGTGTCATTCTTGTTCGCTCAGGGCACTCTGAAGATCAGCCTTCCCTACAGCCCGACTAAAACACTATCAGTCAAGTCCATCCTAAGGTGAGAAGTGCAGCCTGAGGCGCTACAGACGGCACAGTTCATTCATTTTTTACAATACTTGTATGAATATTAATATTTTTGGTCATCACATGACTCAAAAAAATCAAAGTGGCATTTATTATGTATACTGTATACTGTACCATCAGTTAAGGGCTGCAATTAGCGTTTATTTTCATCATCATTTTGTTTATAAACTGAACATTTATTTAAAAAAAAATTGCCATTATAATTTTCCAGAGCACATATTATGGACACATTTATGTTGCTTGTTTTGTCTGGTCAGTAGTTCAAAAATGATTTTCATATTAATTTTAATATATGACAAAAAAAGCAGCGCATCCTCACATTCACAAAGCTGAAAGCAGAGAACGTTTCTAATTTTACTGTTTTACCAGCTCAATCATGTAAAAGCAGCACAATCACTCGGAAAACTACCCAATCTGACAACAAATATCTTTAACATTACGTTTCCAGTAGCAGATTTCGTGACTGACAGGTAACAGGATATAACAAGATGCATGAAACAGGAGATTGGAGTTATAAATTCCTCAGGCTAAGCGGCATCACCGATCAAACTCTGAATGAGGACAAATAGTAGAAGCAGGAGGAGAAATCCCCGTCTTGCTCATTTTTTTGTGTAATCCCTTTGGGTCATTTGTCTTTCATCAATCCTATAGTACCCCTTTTTCTTTTTTTATTTCTACTTCCTTCACTAGTGGGAGGCTGTGGCTCAGGTAGAGCGGTCGCCTACCAATCGGAAGTTGGTGGTTTGATCCCTGGCCCTGCAGTCCCATGTCAAAGTGTCCTTGGGCAAGACACTGAACTCCGAATTGCTACCCAATGCTGTGCCATCGGTGTGTGTGAGAGTGTGTAAATGTTTATCTGATGTGCAGGTGGCACCTTGTACGGCAGCCTTGGCTACAGTGTATGAATGTGCGTGAATGGTGAATGGTTCCTGTACTCTGCAAAAGTGCTATGAGTAGTCATTGAGACTAGCAAAGCGCTATATAAATACAGTCCATTTACATTTACATTAACTCCTAATTTTTTTCCCTCCTCTTTCCCTTGCTCCCAGTGCAATGAACATGGACAGGTTTGAGAGAGGCCCCAGGGAGATCCTCAACCCGGAGATTCAGAAGGTCAGATTTAAAACATTGGACAGCTCTTAATGAAATGTAGCACCCGTCCATTTCATGCCAGGCATGAGCAGCAGCATCTCAACTGTATAATGTCCTCAGGCTGGAGTGCTGGTCACTGTGTATAATAATTGTTGTGTCCTCGTTCCTCAGGATCTGCTGGTGTTGGAGGAACAGGAGGTATGGGATGATACTGCTCTCACAGTACAGTTTTATTCATTAACTGGTTATGTTAGAGATTATTTGTTTTCAAGGATAGAGACTATAGTACTTCTTCTATTTCCTTTCCAGTAACCGTCACATACTGTACCCACAAAATGTTTGATTATTAAGTGACTCTTTATCTGGTAAAAGTCTACCATTCTGTTGAAAAAAAATCTTTATTTTTGTCTTAAAGCTTGCAGGAAAAAATATTAAATATATCTCTAACTACAGTTGTACTTTATTAATCTTTGTATTTGTCTTATGTTATTGTATATTAAAGCATGCTATTAATACTGTCTTCATGTTAGATAAATACTCCCTATGTTGTTGTTCTTATTTTTCTGTAAAGACTAATAATTAGCGGTTTGAATACCATTGTATGTCAATGAACAATAATATTAAATGCATGAAATGTACATTATTTCATAATTGTAACACAGCTATAATTTTGTAGGGTTCTGTCAACTTTAAATTTGGTGTCCTGTTTGCCAAAGACGGACAGCTCACAGATGATGAGATGTTTAGCAATGGTAAATCTCTTTAACTTTTTTCAATGTCCAAAACTATTAAAGGGACGGTTTGACATTTTGGGAAAAGCGCTGTGTTGCCAAGCGTTAGATCAATACCATTTTAGACTCTTACTGTATGAGAGAGGCATCAGTCTTCTCATCTAAGTCATCGATGGAAAGCGTATAAGGGTATTTTGCAATATGTCAAGCTATCCCTGTATCAAAACAAAATGTACTGCAATAGAAGATTTCTGCTAAGTCAAAAGTCCTGTGTTTTCTGGTTTCAGAGACAGGAAGTGAGAGCTTTGATAAGTTTCTCAATCTTCTGGGTGATTCCATTACACTGCAGGGTTGGGCAGGTTACCGCGGAGGGCTTGACACCAAGAGTAAGATCTGCTGAATGACGTATTAGAATCATTTTAAAGTTGCAGGCCTTTGAATATGCCAACTACCTTTGTCTTTCTCTTTACCTGCAGATGACACTACAGGGATTAAGTCCATCTACACAGTGTATCAGGGCCACGAGCTCATGTTCCATGTGTCCACCATGTTACCATACTCTAAAGAGAATAAGCAGCAGGTGGGTGTCTGAATGTGTTTTTTGTCCTGTTATATAGCTTTCATTTTTAGCCACCCTAGGGAAGTGGCAATGTCGTCCCACCGCTATGGTCCAGAATGGAATATCTCAGCTACTGGATGGATTGACATGAAATTTGGCTCAGCCATTCAGGATCCCCAAAGGATGAATCCTATAGACCTAGTTGATCCCTTGACTTGTCCTCTAGCTCCACCATGAGGATAACATTTGTGGTTTTGAGTAAATGGCTCAACACCTATCAGATGGATTGCCATTATGTTTGGTTCAGACATTCATGTTCTCCTGAGGATGACTTTTATAACTTAAAATCTTAATTTCACTTCAGATCAGACCCCTTTGGTTGTGCTAAAGAAATTGCAGAAACTTTTGTTGCACTGAGTCAAAGGTCTTTATCACTCATCTCATTTAGCAGAGAAAAGGCCCTACTTTAACTGCACTCTGATAGGAAACCAGTACAATCGCAGCCAACTTGGCTAAATGTTTCGCAATAGGAAGAAATGGAGAAAAAAAGGACATTATTACTTTACTGTAGAGCTCATTCAGTAATACCAATATTAGTGAGTATGATTTAAGAGGGCTGCTGCTTGGCAGATGTGACATGTAATTGGATTTCTTCTAAAGATAAAAAAAGACATTCATGGCAGTCAAAAATAAGGAACAGTCTGTGCTTGTGAGTGTGGCTGTTCGTCTGTTGCTTGTCTCCCATCCACCTGAGATGTGTATGTAACGTATTACAATAACTCAAGAATATTACAGCAGTTGGATTGTTGATTGCTATATTTTAAGAGTCAAATGTAGTTATTGCAATTCTGTGTATATATTTTTTTTGGTGTTGTATGTGAGCAAATATAGATAAATATGTGTATATATGTAATATTTGTGCCTATGTACGGTATGTATGTTTGCAGTTGTCTGGATTTTATCTTGGGAGGGGTGGGGGATATTGTGCTCACATTTTTCAGGTGTACAGAAACACGACTCCAAATTATTGCTAATTGTGTGTCTGCTGGATGTGTAAAAGGCAATTGTGTGCCAAGCTACAGCTTGCTGCTCTGCCTCTAAGTGACAATAAAATCAATTAATCCCGGTTTAAAGACAGTTCCTGTCTTGCACACATTAATCAGAGAGTACTGAGGTTAAGTTGACGTTTTTTCCTCATCTTGTGTCCTTGTGTTATGTCCTCTCTGGCAGGTGGAGAGAAAGAGACACATTGGAAATGACATTGTTACCATAGTATTCCAGGAAGGGGATGACGCATCGTCATCCTTCAAACCGTCTATGATCCGATCGCACTTCACCCGTATCCTTCACACGGATCATGATTGTCAAAGAAATAAAGTGATACTCAGCGACATGTTTAGCAAAGCTTCTGCTATTGAACAGATATCACATCAGCACTGTAATACTGAAGATACAGGGATTTCTATTGTGTCTCCTATAAAATCAGTATTTCCTTCACTTCACCTCCAGATATTTTTGCATTAGTTAGGTATAATAGCCAGAATGACAGTTACAGGTGAGTCCTTAGATTAATGTTGTTATATGGTGTTCCAATACAGACACTGTAACAACTGTTTTTGAATTTCTCGACTCAAAGATTCTGGCTACTCTGTCCTCTTGATTGTTTCTGTGATTAAAAAAAGTAATGTGACATACTGTGTGACATACTCTCCCATTCCTCTTATTGTAAGTGTAAGAAAGATCTTATATATCTTCTCTTTGTCACAGGTTGAAGATATTCTCAGAGGAGAGTGTTCCACTGTTTGGACCCCCTCTCCCATCTCCGCCTGTTTTTACTGATCACCATGAATTCAGGGACTTTTTATTAGTCAAATGTAAGTAAATAAAACAAAGAAAAATCTATTTGAACATGGCCAATACATGCACCATCCCTGTTTCCTTTTTTCCTAATGTGATCTTGCTTCATCCCCTGCAGTAATCAATGGAGAGAAAGCCACACTGGAGACGCCAACGTTTGCCCAAAAGCGTCAGCGGACCCTTGACATGTTGATCCGCTCGCTGTACCAGGACCTCATGCCTGACCTGCACAAGGTACTGTACAGCTGCACTGGTGATTACCAGTCTAGTGTCTTGTTCATTCTTGGATAGACATACTTTTTTGTCCATCCAAGTTGCCTCCTTGTCACTTCAGTCACTGACAGTGACTGTAGCCACTTCTGAGTTGTGGTCTTCTGTTTTCCACTGCAGCCCTCAGTCTGTCTCCGCATACTGCACCACACCGACTGGATATTACTGCAATGCTGACTTTCTCAGCAGGGCTCTCTCTCTCTCCTCACATCACTTTTGTTCTTATTTCTCTTGTTTTCTTTTCCCCACATTTCACTGTTGCTCCTAACACTACTTACTGTGTTAATACTGACGCTGTTCTCACACCCTGCCAGGGTCATTCTCTAAGACCCTTTTCTGCTTTCTTTTTCCCTCTCTGTGTTTCTGTGCACGTTGGTGTTCCACGTTTAGGTTCCTTTTTCTCCTCAGAACATGTTAAATCGGCGGTCCTTCAGCGACGTGCTGCCCGAGTCTCCAAAGTCGGCACGCAAGAAAGAGGAGGCACGGCAGGCTGAATTTGTCAGAATAGGGCAGGTAAGGAAGAAAAAAAAACACAAGTGCACACACACACACACACACACATATACACGCACAAACCAACAGCATTACCAACCAACCAGAGCTCTGCAGTAAGAAGGCAGAAACACATGGAAACCAAGATACACAAAGCCAATTAAGAACCCTAAACACACAAACACATGTAAGCACAAAAACACATGATGTAATAGCAGCACTTATTAACTAGTCAGTCAAAATAATTTATTTTACATACATTTATAAAAATCATATTCACCTTTCCTAGTTGCTTTAATTTTAAAATGTTTTAACAGAAGAAATCAAGTTGCTTTTATAAACTATATATTTAATTATTGTAATAATTTACCATTACATTTAGGATAGGTTCGGTGTTGGGGGACAAAATCATCAGTCAGTGTTTTGTGCAGAAATGCATTGTAAGGTTTATACAGTACACAGCTTTATCAGTCTATAATCAAACCAAGTGGGTTTTTCCAAATGTAGTCTTTTTAGTGACCCTTATAGACACTTATTTGCCAGCGCCAGTGCATTTTTAAATTTTCACACAATGATGACCCAAATCGAGAAACTGCAGTTGTAGAAGTGCTGCAGACATGTCTCTTAAATGTGAGGAATATCTGTGACTTGTCATATTAAGATACAGTAATTCGAGACCTGTAATTCCAGACAAACAGCTAAGTGAACAGGACACCTCCTTTCAGGAGGATCAGGATGAAATAATACACTGTAGGAACACTGGGCTGATGTAATCACCATTACACCTCTGTTCTGGGTGCTGACGTAACTATCATTATACAAGAACAAAGTCTGAAGTCTGAAAACAAAAAAAGGAGAGGCGTGTAGAGAACTGTCCATGGTGCTAAACCTAGATGACCTCTGGCTTTATGGAAATAATTAGTTTCAGGTTGTTTGTGGGATATTAGATATTCTTTGGACATATGTGTGGCCTGTTGGGAACTGGTCTGGTTTTTAAATCTCAGTCTACATTTAAAATAAACACTTAGTGGGTATTTTCCATTGCAGCTGCACAATGTCAAACCGACTGCTCAAAGAAATTAGGTTAGCGAAGTCGCTACCTTTTTTGAGTTAGTTCATTGAGATATATGTTTATGCAACTAAAGTAATTCTGTCTCTGTTGTTTCTTGTTTTCTTTTTCTGTTTATCTTCAGTTGCTAACCCTTGTTCTTCTTGGTGTTACTAATTGTGTTTTCTACCTGGTTGCTTGCTCATGTTGCTCTCTGCTCATAAACACAAAGACTAGGCCTCGGCACATTGTGCTGTAAAGCGTGAAAACAAAGGAAGGTAGACGTGTTAAGTCATTGATTATCCAGTTTTGAAGAGACAAGGTGTTTGTCCTCAACTAAACTGACTCTCTCAATGTGTAATACACATTGTACACAATGATTTCCTGTTGTCATGGATTCCTGATAGGTCAAAATATGGATTTTTTTATGGATATTTTCTCATTGATGGCAAATTACACTGCACTGCCAAGTCATTGTTCTGTTGGTTGGAATTGATTTCATTCTCTCCAGATTGCTTGTTTATGCAGATATGTAAATAGAAATGCTTGACTTTGCAGCTTGGATTGGAAATTGTCAATTCAATCAGATGGTTACTGCTTGATCTTTTGTGCAAACTGTGTTCTATTTGAGATTTAGAGCAATTACACCTTTTATTTAATGTGTTATGACACATTTTGCCACTGCCAGTCTGCTTGTCCAGATCCTTTCCACCTCTTTGAGCTGTCGTCACAGTTTTCAGTGCAATAATAGGCATGGAAACAAAGGCTTGCTTGTTAAATATTAGTGATGGTAGTGATGAAGCTCATGTTAAGCATTTATATGCATGGTTCACATGCAGTACATGCAGGGTCCATGATTTGAAAGTCTTCTCCCAACATTGTCCATTGTTTAAATATCAAGCACATTATTTATTTTAAGAAGTGATCAGCTATTTTAAGTGTAGGTGTAAAACGTGTGGAACCTAAAGTGGTACATGGCACACTCAAGTACAACTATAAGGTACTTGTGCTTTAATTGAATATTTCCATTTAATGCCACTTTATGCTTCTAATCCATTACATTTCAGAAGGAAACATTTTACTTTTTACAAAGTGTGGGACACAATTAGAGAAAACTTGTATCTAGTTGGGGCTTTGTGTTAGATTTTAGATGTCCAAGAGTTGGTAACCGTTTTCACCTCTAAACTCGTCAAATTGTCACATTTTAAATCAGTTTAATCAGTTCAAAGTTTTACCCAATATTTCATCAGCAAAAAACAAAAGATTAGAGAAAAATCTGAAAAATTAATATAAATTTATGTCTCAGAATTTCATTTTTCACCTACCACATTAATTACTTTACAATTCATCAGATTTATTTTGTTACCCTTTTGGAGGGAGACTGAAAACTCTAGGTTGGGAACCACTGGATTAAAATAATAACTGGAGGGTGCCTGGGTAGCTCACCTGGTAGAGTCCTCGTCCACATATTGATGTTCAGTCCTCGATGCAGTGGCCGTGGGTTTGACTCTGACCTGTGGCCCTTTGCTGCATGTCATTCCCCCTCCCTTTTCATGTCTTCAGCTGTCCTAAAATAATCTTTTTAAAAAAAAATACAGTAACGGTTCATATGTAGTTAAAACTAGCTCCAAGAGCTACAACAGTAAAATGTTGCCTACTTGTTGTTGCATCAGTGTTAACACTCTAACATGGTATAACTAATCACTGACTGAAACTTGAAGCACAATTTGATCTACTTTTACTTAAGTTGGCTTTTGAATGCAGGACTTTTACGTCTACGTTGTTGTTATTGTTGTTTTTGTCATTTTGTTTTTAGGCTCTGAAGCTGAAGACCATTGTGAGAGGAGATGCCCCAACTAGCCTTGTTACCACCGGCCTGTGCAGAAAAGAAGTGAGAGCATGTGTTTGAGACATTTTACAGCACAAAGTCTTTATCTTAACAAGTCATTTAATCTGCTACTGAATCCGAAAATGTTATTTTCTTGAAGAAATTGAAAGAAATCTGAATCCTTATTTTAAATATTTCCAAAACAATATTCAGCAACGCAAGTGGATATTAAGTCCAATATGCTTGCCTCTGTCTATATCTACATGTGTCTTTATTTTTGTCTGCACATGTATGCTGCAGCCATGGGAGTCCCAGTCGTTCTGCAGCACATTCCCCTACGAGATTGTGTGTGCCGACTCATGGGGTCAGTCTCTGCTGGCTGCCACCGACACAGCGGGGGTCATGCTGCTGGATGGTGAGGTCATCCCTAATTGATATGTCCCCATGTCCTCTAAAATAAAGCCACCCATCAATATGAATTAAATTCTGCGCTCAGCAGAATGCCAAGGCCAACAGCTGACATAATGATGGTAATGATGTTTTCCATGTTTCAGGCCCTGATCCAGCTTTTCCCAATGCTGGTAAGTGCCACGCAACCGATCCTCCGTATTCTTGCTCGGAGGATTTTTTTTTCTTTTTACAAACATTTCAACCTCAGTTATGACAAATTTGTCAGACTTTACCCATCTGTTTATTATGATGTATGCATCTTGTTTCAGAGACTCAGGCTGTGCCCCCAGTGCAGGTGTTTGACAAAACTATGGTGGTGAAGCAGGTGCACGTTCTCGAGCCTCAGGACCTGCTTATCACCAGAGCTGACAAAGGTAGGCTTGGACCACCCCCTCCCTGCATCACATCAGAGACTGCCTCCCCCAGGAACTATCCTTTTTCATGCGCTCATTCGTTTCAACTGTATTATCCTCATCGTTCTTTTCTCATTATTCCCATCCCTCTTTTTTATTTCATCTCTGTCATCTCACTCTGTGTTGCTCAGTACATACTTACCCATTCCACCTCCGTTTGCCCAGTGAACACATTGATCTCTGGCTTTTACCTAAGGAAGCTGACCTATAGAGAACCAATCCCCATCGAGGCTCTGTGTGTGTGTGTGTGTGTGTGTGTGTGTGTGTGTGTGTGTGTGTGTGTGTGTGTGTGTGTGTGTGTGTGTGTGTGTGTGTGTGTGTGTGTGTGTGTGTGTGTGTGTGTGTGTGTGTGTGTGTGTGTGTGTGTGTGTGTGTGTGTGTGTGTACTGTATATATGAGAGTGTGTGACTGTTAATACTGCAGGACTGGATTGACTGTGAGAGAGGAGTGGGCTAAAAACAGAAAGAAATGCAGACAGACACAAATAAAATGATGAAATGATAAAACACATGCAGACCCACAAGCATTAAAAAACACAAAGAATATACACAAGAAGTCACTGTGTACTAACAACCAGCTGTTTTTTGATTCCTCTCATGTTTGCCTCAAACGAAAGAACATGTAATTAATTACTCTGCAGATGATTAGCTAACCCTAATATTGACAAAAAGGGTTGACTTGGTTTTGATAGTGATTATGTGATGGCAGCACAAACATTTGTCATGACTGTGTGTGGGCTTTAATTAAGCTTCTGAAAGAGCATTAGCCTTAAGAAGCCTTCTAGTAATCCTGCAGTACAGCATCATTGTCTGGCCGTGGGAAGGATGCTAAAAATGAGAGATGGTAAATTGAACTTCATCTAAAACAGAAGTGGCTTTTGTTTTGTTTCCAGGGAAGGACTCTCGCCTCTATGTGTACAGACTCAGCACGTTGAAGAGAGGCCTGGAGGAGAAGCAGCTGGTCAGAAGCAAGTGTGACAGCCGGGAAAATAAACTGGAGAAAACCAAAGGTATGACACAATATAAGGCAAGCAAATGAATCCCGACAACAACAACAACAAAAAACTGTAATAAACTGTTATCTGAAGAAATGTACTTTAATTCAGCTGTCTTAAAACAATAGTTGGTTATCCATATTTATAGGACATTCAAACTGTTTTTTGCTTTCTGCAATTATTTCTCCTGTTCATACTGGCCTTTTAGAGATACCCTCCTAATACACATAGACATGTAAGCCTAAAGCAGGATATTTTGACCTTTATGAATGTCCTTTTGGCAGTGCAAACACTCAACCTCTTAACTGGTGCTGGTGCCATGCCAGTTCTCTGTGGTGGATGCATTGATTTGTGGGATGATGCCAGGGAACAACACCTACAGCACAGCTCATGTCCAATGTACTGTCTGTCTCTCTATCTCTAACGCTCCCCTCCCGCTTCCTCTTTGTCCCAGGCTGTCATTTATACTCCATTAACACCCACCACGGCTCAGAGCTGAGGATAGTAGCAGCCATAAGGAACAAACTCCTCCTCATCACCAGGAAACATCCACGTTTTGAAGGTTTCAGCGCCGTTGCCCCAAGCGCAGACTCACCAGTGGAGGAGTTTCAGTACATACGGGTACAATAAATTCTAAATGAGTGAATAAAATAATTAAAAATTGATATAAAAATGAATGAATAGTATAATATACCATTAATTCCCTTTTAAAGCAATAAGGGGTATTTTAGTGTCTTAATTGCCCCAATTTGCAACACAAAATGACTATATGTTCTACTTCTCAGAGTCAAGATAATGTTATTTCAATTCTGAGCACACAGTGATTATGTGATACCAATATTTTTCTATTCAGTGTGACTTACACATTCTGAGGACACAATGTCCATAGCAAATAAATACTTAGAAATCAGAAAAAGATGTTCCTTATAACCCTAAACTTGCCTGATAATCATGACATTTTCAAGTTTTTCAAATTACAGTATTATACAGTTATAGGTGTCTGTACATCCATGAGTAAACTGCAAAAAGGAATTACTAACAGATAGCATGGCACACAGAGTGTGTGTGTGTGTGTGTGTGTGTGTGTGTGTGTGTGTGTGTGTGTGTGTGTGTGTGTGTGTGTGTGTGTGTGTGTGTGTGTGTCTGTGTCTGTGTCTGTGTCTGTGTCTGTGTGTACTGAAGTTCTCTTGTACCATCCATCCATTAGGAGATCTGTCTGTGTGACCCGCCGGTGGTGATGGCGCTGGTGGACGGGCCAACGGGGGAAAATGACAACATGATCTGTGTGGCCTATAAACATCAGTTTGACCTGATCAATGAGAGCACTGGAGATGCCTACCGGCTACATCATGTCGATGCCAACAGGGTGAAGCACACGTGCATGCACACACATGCAAACCCAGATTCTGTTCTGAACTCAGACCTCCTGTTAGTCGCTTTGTTTGCCTGATGATTTCCAGGCTGCTTGGATAAATCAACACGTTGTCATTCACAGCCACCAGCAATAAGGAATAGGCTGGAGGATGAACAGCTGTTCTAATAAACCATCTTATTCTGTTTTAAGCATTTTATCCTTTGCACAAGTAAACACAATAAATACCAAACTGTAATAGAAATATTTCTTTTATATTGGATGGTTGCACAGTACCTTGAGGCTATGTGACCTGGCATTATTTGTATGTCTCTCATACCTGATCTTTTGCATCTTGTTGAAATGATTCCCCCAAACTGACTTGTCTCTGCCTGCAGGTAAATTTTGTAGCAGCTATTGATGTGTATGAAGACGGGGAGGCGGGTCTGCTGCTGTGTTACAACTGTGAGTCTTTGTTTAACTCTGAATATGTGAGATGTTATTTGATTCAGTGATTCGGGTCTCGGCCTCTTTTGTCAAAGCTGAGCCTTAACGTTTTTTCTCTGCTACTGTACCTTGCTGGAATTAAAGTTTTAGCACAGAATGCTTACTTTTAGAGTTTATTCAGAGATGGATTTTAAAAATGCAGCCACCTACTTTACATATTGTTTGCTTTATTATGTCTGGATAAAATGACAAATAGCTCTCAAATTACTGAATTGCTGAATAGCAATAAAAACACAGAGAAAAACAACAGTCAGACAAAACTAAATCTAAATTTAATTTGGAAGTTGAACCTGCTTCCTCTCTGTCTCTTACAGATATTTGCTCCTATAAGAAAGTTTGTCCGTTTAACGGCTCCACACCAATGATCCAGTCCAACGCCTCCGATTTCCACTTTAGCTGGAACCAGATGCCCAATGCTATTGGTAGGTTACCATCTCAACAATGTTTGGGCCCCACCCAGCACATGCTGCTGTCCTGGCCAGGACTTGATGTTGCCATGGAAACACCATGTGTAGCCACAAGCATCCAATAGGCCAATGTGATTATTTGTATGTGCACATGTCTGGTGAGGAAAAGCAAATATAATTGGTACTGGAACATTGACCCAGTACTTAACAATATGCTGCTGCCCTCCTTTCTCTCTAACACACACACACACACTGAAAACAAGCAATAACAAAGTGTGCTGAGGAATAAAACAGAGGACATAAAACATATTGGAGAGCCACTGTTTGAACGCAACAGTAAAGGTTCTCTAATCAGTATTTTTATATTAATATGTGTGATTTGAAAGTTGTCACTTGTAGTGACAAACCTACAGAAAAATCTAAAATCAACAAAAGGTCATTAAAGTATAATTGAATTCAAAAGTGAATCACCTGACTCTGCAGTGGCATTTTTTCTTTTAGACCCTTTCAGCTGATCTGATTTTAGTTTTTACTGCCCCTATTTGTGTCACTCTCACTGCTTTTCATTAAACAGATTATCAGCTGTTTTCTGCAAAAAAAAACTGAATATCACTTCCATATTCAGTCTTGGTTCTTTTACACAGTCCCAGTCAACCAAGGCCTATTATTATTGATCATGTCCAAGCTCTTTAACTCTTCCTGTCAAGTTGCACCTGTCAGTTTGTTTGAGGGTTTTACAGAGTCATCTTTTACTTGTCGTTCATGCTATATTGCTCTCACCTTGTTGTACATTTCATATCAAACAGAGGACAAGGCAATCATCCAGAGCCCCTAAGAGAGATGCTCAACCTGATTGTCCTGCATATATCATCAGCTAATGATGGCATTTGAAAATTAAATGTATTGTATTGTGGGAGTTGAGCAGTTGACCAAAGTTATCTCCCTGATGCCCTATGTTGATCATGTGCCACTGGATTTATCATATACTTATGTTGCCTTGCAGTGTGTGCATTTCCTTACATCCTGGCCTTCACAACGGACTCCATTGAGATCCGACTAGTGGTCAATGGCAACCTTGTGTACACAGCAGTGGTTCCCGAGCTACAGTTGGCTGCTTCACGGGTCAGTATGATTGACAGCTAACACAATTTCATGTCCATGCCCTGCTTTTTGTCAACAATGTACCCTGCAACTTTGTAAATAATTTATGTAAGTTATATTTTATTATTCTATGTCCAAAACTGGTCCACTGGTTTAGGTCATAGAAATGCATTATGGGTGTATATACAGTATAGTACAAGACACTTGGTTTCACTATAGCAGAAACCGTGACCCCCTAGTTGGTCCTCAGAGTCACTGCAGGGGGCTGACAAAAACTGTTGAATACTTTTTTTAAATAAATAAAAAATAATAATTTAAAAATATACATTAACAACAACAACCTCAACATACATGTGCCTGCCATATGTATGTATATTATGTACAGTATATACGTATGTATATGGCATTGAAATATGATATATGAATACGTAAATAGTTGCTTAGTATTGTAGGGCACCCTAAAAAGGTATGTGAAAGGCGTATTGTAGGCCCAGTTTAATATGCAATTTAATTTTATACCATTTATGTAGTAGGGGGTCCCTGCTCGTCTCTGTTTAAGGTTATGGGTCCTTGGCCAAAAACATTGAAGACCCTTAAACCATAGCAAGAACCCTTTTAACTTGTGAGTTGTTTTTTTTGTGTTTGAAGGCCTCACTCTGCGTTATAGAAGTAGCTGTCTCAGCTCTCATTTCAATCAATCTTTATTACCCTGGTGGGAAATATTTCTGGCAGTCTCTATGGTTACAAATCAATAATACACTCATAATTCATACACATAGATCATTTAAAAAAGACCACAGTGCATGGGGCATAAAACAGTACTTTGTCCTCCTCTTTCTTTATTCAATTTTAGTTTTTTCTATGTTTCACCTTCTAAGTCTATCATTTTCTCCCTTTTTCTTCTTAATATTTCCTGGCATCTTTACATGTTTGCCGTGTCTCTTTATTGACCTCATTTCCTCTATGTGTCCTTCTGTTTTTACACCTATAGTCGGACATCTATTTTGTTTCATCTGCTCCGGTGAGCTCAGCCTCCAACTGCAGTTCGAGAGACACCAGTTCCCAGAGTTCTCCACAGACGCCCACTGGCTACGAGATGCCCGTGTTCCCTTCCCCACTCGGTGATGGTAAGCCCTGTGCAGCGAAAGCACCAGAGGATGTTGATAGTAGTAGCTTCAATTTTAAAGGTTTTCAAATGTCAATGTTGCCTGCAGACCTGTTTGACTTTGGATGCTGCTGGCCTAGAGCTTGAGAACAATTTACATAAATGTATCTTAGCCAAACAGTTAATTGAATTTGCAGCCTTTCTCCTCCAGAGTTCTTACTTTCTCACAGTTGAATCATATGTCTTTTTCTAGGGCAAGATATTTAATTGCACTCATCTCCCTCATCATCATAACCTCATCCTTTCTCACTGTACAATACCGACATAATTAAGTCTTGTGTCAAAATGTCCTCATTGCTGGCGTTACTCAGAGTGACACTTGGAAAGATCCAGATCTTTACAAAGTATCCTTTCCATAGCTTTTTTTTTTTTTTTTTTTTACTATACCTCAAATAACCCTACTGTTTTAAAATATATAACCAGTATATATATTTTAGGCCACTACCTTTACATTATATTTGATATGTGTTCCCAGATTTCCGATAAATTTTCCAGCGTGCAGCCATTTGCTTCGATTTATTTCAGTACAATATGAAAATCAACTTGCAGCTACTTTAAAGCCCTCAATAACTTGATTTATAAATATGTTTTGTAGCTATTTCTCTATAACATTAAATTATCTCTAGTAACTAAATAGAAAGCATGCAGGGAAAATAACTGGAAAAAAACAACAGAGATGGGGAAACGTGTATTTTTCTTAATGTCACAAATCCCATTAAAAGACCGAAGTCAAGAAATGGTCCGTCTCAATAGTTTCCATATTCTCTATTCTGTCTGTGGCACTAAGGCCCAACCTCATTGGTTCCTTCTAATGATATAAAGCTTTAAGAATGAGATGCACATACACATAGTTTTTTTGTTTAAATGGTACAGTGGTACAGAGTGGCTTATGTTTTTTCATAGTGTTCTGACAAAAATTGAGGTCTTTGGTAAGAGTAATAAGCTAGAACACACTATTCAATCATTCATAAAACCTAATGTTAATGCTATGATAATGACATTGAGCAACACAATGTCTTCTGTGATCGATTCTCTTACTAATTGCTTTTCATACTATAATTACATTAATGGAGACCTTTGGTTGCAATTTAGGTAGGAACTCAATCTAGTAACTGGTCGGCAGTTATGTATATGTAATTTGTAGTTAAAGGGCTGAAACCCTATGAAGCCACAAAAAGAGGAACAGACTAATCACCCACATACCTTCCAACATTACTACCATTTAAGGCTCACAATAAGAGTCCTCAGAGGCAGGGCATGCTTTCAGGGATGATTAAGGATCAATAAGAGCCCCTCCTTCCCACCCTGTAGTCCACTTTCACTCCCTCGACAATCTTTTATTATGTATTTGACCATTCGGAGTCTCCCTTCCCCCACGGCTGACCTATTCCAAATTGATACAACTGTTTTAAAATGGCGACTATTTGTGAAGCACAGCTGTCGTGAATGACATACAGGAGGTTTGTCATTCAGCATGAGCACCACAGACTGATGGATCACATCAATGTCAACTCCTCGTTGTTTATCAGACTTTCTATTTGTTAAAAGAGACACAAAGTCATCCTCAGATGCATCTGTGTAATTCTGACGGCTGAAGGGAAAGGACAAAATTATTAAAATGTCCTGGTTGTGTGCACCATCAAGCCAGTCCTCTGCTTTTCTGATGGGAGCAGGTATTTACAGGTTCCATTAAGGCTAACAGGGAGAAAGGTTTGACTGTTGCTGCTGCAATTAGCGAAGGATGAGCTTTATGCTTTCAGGCTGGTTCGGTTAATCCTTTCTCTCAAAGGGATTCATGTTTTCTTTTCTGTTTGAGCTCATTATGCATATGATTCTGCATCACTGGGACTCATACACCTAACAGAACCTACTGTGTGTGTTTGTGTGTGTGTGCCTAAATGTATGTTATGTGTGTGTGTGTGTGTGTGTGTGTGTGTGTGTGTGTGTGTGTGTGTGTGTGTGTGTGTGTGTGTGTGTGTGTGTGTGTGTGTGTGTGTGTGTGTGTGTGTGTGTGTGTGTGGTGATGGCGCAGTGGATATGACACATGCCTTTGGTGTGGGAGATCTAGGTTTGATTCCCTCTGCGATACATCAACCAATGTGTCCCTCAGTAAGACACTTAACCCATAGTTGCTCCAGAGGCGTGCAGCCTCTGATACATATAAGTCATATATACATATAAGATATATATGTAATTCACTTTGGATAAAAGCGTCAGCTAAATGACATGTCGTGTGTGTGTGTGTGTGTGTGGGTGTGTGTTCAGTTTGTGTAACCCTCTTCTTCATCCCTGGTTCAGATTCTATACGGATCCCCTATGGTACCAAGCTTTCCCTGTACATGTCTAAGGATGCCGAAGGTACTTCAGGATTCTCCCATAACTCATCCTCAGTTCATGAATATAATGCTCATAATGCTGCCCCACTAACATGCACACACTCCCAGAGTGTACCCCACTGTCTGCTCCAAGGCGGCATGCTGACTTGAACGTTGGTTGAATGTTAAGTGAACATTATGTCTTCCCCATCCCCCCTTCTGTCTTAAAAAATTAAAGCATTAGTGTGAAAGGAGAGTGAGGGGGGGTATGGGGAGGTATGGAAGGTGATAGAGTGCAAAATAAAAAAAAGTGATGTTGATGAAGGCGGAGGGTTTTAAAATAATGGGGGGGGGATGCAGAAAAGGTATGCATGAGTACGAGAGAAAAGGGAGGGGTTGTGAACAAGCTGGAGGTTGGGAGACAAGGAGGGAGAAAAGGGAAAGAGGGAAGGAGAAGACACATTTGCCGCAGCATGATTTACAGATTGCACTGTCGCCATGGAGACTTTTGTCAGCCCTCTCTTCGATCCAAAGTGGTAGTCCAAACAGCTGTGCCACAATCTGGGTGTGAGTGAGGAAGGGGGGGGTCACGGGAGATGGGGTAGAAAAGTGGAAGGGGTGCTGACAAAAATCCCATCCTCAAAATGCCTGTGCGCCTGCCGTATCTGCTCCTTGGGGAGGTTTTCATGTGATGCAATCGCATCAATAACTTGAACAAGATGTTACTGATGTGGCTGCTATCTGCCACCTCCCTCCACTGGCTTAAACACACACCAAAGACCTGCAGCAAAATATTGCTCTGCTGTGGAGAATTTGACTTCAATTAGTGATGAACACCCCCAGTATTTATATTTAATTCATTTGCCGGTGTAATGCAGTGTGACACTTCCCCTGGTCCAGAAACGCATGTGGAATATATTGATCTGTGCGATTTATATATTCAAAATAACTGCATGCTTTCCCCGCATCTTGGTTTATTGCCATTTTTGCTGTGCAACAGCACAGGTACAGGAGAGAGGATCTGTAACAGCACTAACACAGTGTACCTGTCAGACATCAGCAGGGACCCTCTATTTTTCTCCGTTGCTCTTTACTCACCTCTCACCCCCTGACATTTCAGATGAGACAGTCCTCTTTGTGCACCATAGCCTCCACATTGATTTAGTCTCATGCACCTTACTATCAGCCTGCCTCAACGGAGCAGTGTGGCTGCTGAACTGCAATACTGCCACCTGATGGCACAATTGAGCATTTCAGGTTGGCACACTGCTGATGATGCCATTTGAAAAAATCCAAACATCCATTTAATGTGTCCCAAACAGACTTAAAGCGTTCATAGTCTCTGCTGAATAATAGATGGTCTGCTATAAATGGCTACAACTGAACATTTATATCACATTAGCTCTCTGTAGTAAGGATGATTAATTTTAAAAGCACATGCTGTTTCAGTAAATAGGACTATTAATCACTTTAGAGTGTCTTTGTTTGAATATGGAGGTTTGGTTCTATTGCATTAGTTTGTCAACCTACAGAATTAAAGTCACAAAAAAAGGTTAATTTAGCACATTTTAGTTTTTAAAACTGATTTCATTCTAGCCAGTCGCTGTTTACTATTGTGCTATAAAAATCGACTTGCAGCATTTGAAACTTGCTGAGGTTAGTTATCCATCACAAGAAACAATTTCATTTTTGTTTTGTGCCGTTGCAATTAATGTTTGTTTTAAAAGGCTTCTGTAATAGTGTGTTCAAGTACTCTTTTTAAAAACATGAAATGACCAGTTTTTTATGCTTTCAACAACATATACAGTATGTTTGCTTGCAGTTTGTGTTGTGAGTTGAATTTTCCATCAATACACATGAGAGCAATGCTTTAGTCAGACAATCGTAGAGGGTCTCTGAATGCACCACTAAGAAGGTTTCAAAGGAATAGTTTGATATTTTGGGAAATATGCTTATTGTCGTTCTTGCAAGGATTACATGAGTATGTTATTAACTCTCATGTCTGTCCGGTAAATATGAAGATAATTAGGAGGCAGTCAGATAAGTTTAGTCATATTTGTTATTGGGGTTTTTATGTTTAATTACAAGATGGTATAATGATCATTTTTCAATGTGTTCCTTGATATCTGTACCATAATGCACATTTGTTTCGTAACATTAGAAATATGATCTTTGAATATGATTTTTTTTTTAGCATAGAGAAGCAGGGGGAAACAGCTAGCCCCACTTTGTGCCTCTCATGTATTAGCATTAGCTAGATTAAAGTCACAGAAGTAAACAGAGAAAATACCCAGTTTATGGACAGAAGTCAGAATGCTCCTTTTTACCGGACAGACATCTAGATTTATATACATCATCTAACCTCTCGGGATGAAATCAAATAACTACTTCCCAAAACATCATACATTTCAAATGACTTTAATAAATAGACACTGGGATGCTTTAAATATGAATGTATTTCTGTAATGTATTTCATGCATTTCTCATTAACTCCTCACCCATTATATGCTTCTCTTTTCCGACACTGTTCTTCTTTTCTGACACTATTCCCACTATTCTCTTTTTTTGCTCATTTTATATCTTGTTTCATGTCTTCTCTTGTTACCTGCCTCTTTCCTTCTTTGACTTTACCTACTCATCTTTCTTCTTCCCAGGTGAACCAGCATGTAAACACATGTTCAAGATCCCTCTCTGTAACTTGGTGGGCCGCAGCATTGAAAGACCCCTCAAGTCCCCTCTGGTCAACAAGGTGCTGACGACGCCGGCCCCCGCCATGGTATCCCCGACTCCCCTCATCTCTGCCACACACTCGCTTTCCCTGTCCCGCATGGAGATCAAAGAGATAGCCAGTCGCACACGGAAGGAGCTGCTTGGTAAAGTGGAAAAAAACACTAAATAACAAATTTACTTTATGTGAATATATTTAACACAACAAGTTAAATCAATAGTTTGACAATTGAGAAAATAGGCTTAGTAGGGTTTTTTGCCAGGAGTTGGATAGGAAGATCAATACCTTATTATTTCTGTAGGCTAAATAAGAAGCTGCAGCTAGCAGTTAGTTTGGCATAAAGACTGTAAGCAGGGGAAACAGCTAGACTCGCTCTGTCTAAAGATGTCGCATGCCCTCTATGAGGAATTCTAAATAATGACAACAACACTGTCGGCGCATCCACATGACAGAAGCCTTCAGTGATGGCGCACCCCCACCCCCGCCCCTCCTCTACGCAGTTGCTAGTAGCGTTTATTCCGTCAAATCAACGAGGAAACAGAGGATTAAAAAAGCATAATGGAGTCTTCAGAAGAGGTAATTATGTTGTCGCTTGTATGTCCTCTTCGTCTCCAAAGCTGAACGTTGCTGTTGTCCTTTCTCAGCGGAAAACGAATCACTGGAGCTTCTGCGAATCCTTGAAATGTAACGGACGCTCAATGATATGAAATTGTCACTATAGCTATGTTATTTTGTTTTAGAGATGCTAGTTTTATTACTTTCAAAAGTAGCCACGCTAGCTAGTTTTCAATCTGCTTCCAATCTTTTATGCTAAGCTAAGCTAACTTGCTGCTAGCTGTAGCCTTGTATTAAAATGTATTAGAGTGGTATGTATCTTTTCATTTAACTCTCAGCAAAAAAATCTAATATTTATATTTCGCAAAATGTCAAACTATTCCTTTAACTCACGTACATTTCTGTTACTTCATACTAACAAAGGCTTGACAGAGGAACCAAGTGGAAAGTCAGACAGTGGAACAGTCAAACAGAGGAAGATGAGCAAGAAGAACACAGAGGAGGACCCCAAAGCACGAGCACTGACGTCAACAAACAGTGACAGGTGACAGATTCAACAGCAGCTACATTGTATATATAAATAGTTGCATGATGTGATATGAGCTTGAGTCATATAGTTCTGTGCACAACAGGTTAGCCTCAGAGTCTGTTGAAACGGACCTGGACGTCCAGCTGCATTGTTCGTCCAGTTCGGAGGCTGAGCCAGAGAAAGTGGTGCTGCGAGCGGAAAGCCCGCCGCTTGCCAGCGCCTTCGCCCTCTCCACATCCTTCGAAGAAGATGTCCTGGACCTAAAGTGAAGACAATCCCACCGTGCACTTCTCTGCCCACCCGCTCCCGTACTGTCACCATTATTTTACGGTTTTGGTTGGTTTGCTTTTAATTTGTTGTTTGTCCAATTCGTTTTTCTTTTTGTTCTTTATAGCCCTGTATCTTGGGTCTCCCCATTTATAGGACAAGTTGGGTGCAGTGGGAGTTAAAAAATGTGTCTGTGTGTGTTTGTTTTTGCGAGCAGTCCCTCAGCCACTGCGTGTTGGGTGTTTGTGTTGCCCCACAGCAAATAACCCAAAGAGGCAGTTAGGCCTTGTAAAATGCTGTGGTTTATTCAAAGTTCTGCAACAGCCGTGAGATAATGTTAAAGGTTTGATCCCAAACCACAAACTGAATGTAAATCTGCGCACCTAGGCACGACAAATATCTCCATGTTAACGTAGTCCTCTGAAGTTGCTAGAGCTTAATATGTGTTGTATTATGTGATTTTTTCCGCTTTCCACTTTCAAATGTTGTATGATATGTATGTGTACATCTGTTTATACATGAAAATGCATTCACAGTGACAGGCGTGCATGCCTGTCATGCCTGTGATGCATATTTATAGATATATTATAAAAGCTCATTTTATTCCCATATTTAGTAAAAGTATGAAGTTTTATGCACTCTGCACATATTAGTCCTTATTCTTCTCCTTATTCACAGTATACAGGTAGACAGGGCTGGAGGCATAAGTCTCTCACAAGTGCCATTTCCCAGCATTCTCCATTAATGTAAACAATTAACAGCCACCGTATTCTGGTGTCTGAAAGTAGCAGTCATGATTGTAGTCCACTTTAGAGTACTATGGTGACTCCACAACTCCATTCAGTTTGGATAAATTTGCATACTTGAGGCACTCTCTTAAAGCCACATGCACTCATTTTACCACATAAGAATGTCCTAAAGTCTGCATGACCAGCCTTTGTTGCATCAGAAACCATGAGGTCTGCGATATCCCACCAAACATAGCAGCAAAAAGCAAATCAAAACCTGAGACGACAGAAGATGTGGATGTTTTACTAGACTGTCGTGTGTGATGGCCTGAGGTAGGACAAAACAGCAAAGGAATTATAGACAAAACTCCAAAATGTAGACAAAAACTAAAGTGACAATACAGTATATTGTCGTAAACTGAAGTGATAAAAGCAGAATTTTTTTAAAAGCTAAAACTATCTTGACTACAAATTACACTAAAATAAAGTGTGAACTATTTAAAATTTGTCTTTTTCTGTATGTGGAATGAGCAAAAAGGTAATGAATTTTGAAGTGGTCCCAATTATTGAAACATTAAACTAGAAACAAAAAACATTATTGCTTATATTAAAACAGCTACCCATTTCAAATACACACAGAAAACATAATCTGAATTTAGATAGTTGTAAAATTAACACCAATAGTAAACTAAAAAATTTAGATTTTTTAGATTTGTCCATGGAAACCAACCAACAAAAACTGAAAAGCATAAAAAATGGGAAACAATATAAAAGAAATAACCCTATCAGGGATTTGGCACTGAGTGCACAAGCACTGCTGGTTTTTATTTCACATGTCCAGTAAAACTCAGATTTACAGCTAAGACACCAGGTGCAAAGGTACAGCTATGAATTATGGGCCAATTCATGGGACACCAGTGACACTCCAATTTTCTTTTATTCCCATCCCGTCTTATGTGTTCATTGAAAAACAGCTATACATGTCTTGAAACCCAATTCACCTGCACATAGTTTTATTTACTGAATAATGAACTTTTTTTTATTTTGCTCAGACCCTGATAGCAGTTATTGGTAGTCATAACCAAACATTAACTGTCTTCATTCAAAAACTCTTGGAAGGACAACTTTAAGTATGGACAAGTAACATTTTATTCTCACTCGTCCCTGACATCCTGACTACCGTTATAAATTTGAAACCAATCGTGTCTCAAACTTGTGGTTTGAAACAATTTCATGGAACTGCAAGTATCCATCCATCTTCATCCGCTTATCCGGTATTGGGTCGCGGGGGCAGCAGCTCCAGTAGGGGACCCCAAACTTCCCTTTCCCGAGCCACATCAACCAGCTCCGACTGGGGGATCCCGAGGCGTTCCCAGGCCAGGTTGGAGATATAATCCCTCCACCTAGTCTTGGGTCTTCCCCAAGGCCTCCTCCCAGCTGGACGTGCCTGGAACACCTCCCTAGGCTCTACTCCGAGCCCCTCTCGGATGACTGAGCTTCTCACCCTATCTCTAAGGGAGATGCCAGCCACCCTCCTGAGGAAACCGATTTTGGCCGCTTGTACCCTGGATCTCGTTCTTTCAGTCATGACCCAGCCTTCATGACCATAGGTGAGGGTAGGAACAAAAATTGCCCGGTAGATCGAAAGCTTTGCCTTCTGGCTCAGCTCCCTTTTCGTCACAACAGTGCGATAAATGGCATGTAATACCGCACCTGCTGCTCCGATTCTCCGACCAATGTCACGTCCCATGGTCCCCTCACTCGAGAACAAGACCCCAAGGTATTTAAACTCCTTCACTTGGGGTAAGGACTCATTCCCTACCTGGAGAAGGCACTCCATCGGTTTCCTGCTGAGAACCATGGCCTCAGATTTAAAGGTGTTGATCCTCATCCCAGCCACTTCACACTCAGCTGCAAACCGATCTAGTGAGTGAGTCACAGACCGATGATGCCATCAGGACCACATAATCTGCAAAAAGCAGCGATGAAATCCTGAGCCCACCGAACTGCAACCCCTCCCCGCCCTGACTACGCCTCGATATCCTGTCCATAAATATTACAAACAGGATTGGTGACAAAGC
The DNA here is from genome assembly GCA_013375575.1 of Percina caprodes. NCBI lineage: Eukaryota > Metazoa > Chordata > Actinopteri > Perciformes > Percidae > Percina > Percina caprodes. The sequence continues at coordinate 985,555 of JABXJD010000016.1, read as the reverse complement.
GCAGCCCTGGTGGAGGCCAACCCTCACCTGGAACGAGTCTGACTTACTGCCGAGAACCCGGACAAAGCTCTCGCTTTGGTCATACAGAGATTGGATGGCCCTGAGAAGGGACCCTCACCCCATACTCCTGCAGCACCTCCCACAGTTTCTCCCAGGGGACCCGGTCATACGCCTTCTCCAGGTCCACCAAACACATGTAGACTGGTTGGGCGACTATCGGCCGAACCCTCCTTTCCAGCACCTTGGAGTAGACGTTACCGGGGAGGCTGAGAAGTGTGATACCCCTGTAATTGGCACACACCCTCTGGTCCCCCTTTTTGAAGAGGGGAACCACCACCCCGGTCTGCCACTCCTTAGGCACTGTCCCAGACTTCCACGCAAGGTTAAAGAGGCGTGTCAACCAAGACATCCCCTCCACACCCAGAGCTTTCAGCATTTCTGGACAGATCTCATCAATCCCTGGGGCTTTACCGCTGTGGAGTTGTTTGACTACCTCAGCGACCTCCACCAGGGAAATTGACAACAATCCCCCATCATCCTCCAGCTCTGCCTCTACCACAGAGGACGTGTCAGCTGTATTTAGGAGTTCCTCCAAGTGCTCCTTCCACCGCTCTATTACCTCCCCAGTCAAGGCCAACAACGTCCCATCCTTACTGTATACAGCTTGGATGATTCCCCGCTTCCCCCTCCTGAGGTGGCGAACGGTTTTCCAGAAGCAGTCCTTCTTCATGTCTTCTCCGAAATTCTCCCACACCCGCTGCATTGCCTCTGTCACGGCAGAGGCCGCAGCCCTTCGGCCCGTTGGTACCTTGCAACTGCCTCTGGAGTCCTCTGGGATAACATATCCTGGAAAGACTCCTTCTTCAGTCGGAAGGCTTCCCTGACCACCGGTGTCCACCAGGGTGTTCGAGGGTTACCGCCCTTGAGGCACCCAAGACCCTAAGACCACAGCTTGCTGCCGCAGCTTCAGCAATGAAAACTTTGAACATTGTCGACTCAGGTTCAATGCCCCCAGCCTCCACAGGGATGCCCAAAAGCTCTGCCGGAGGTGTGAGTTGAAAGTCCGTCGGACAGGGCCTCCTCCAGACGTTCCCAATTTACCTGCACTACCCGTTTGAGCTTACCAGGTCTGCCCAGAGTCTTCCCCCACCCCCTGACCCAACTCACCACCAGATGGTGATCAGTTGACAGCTCTGCCCCTCTCTTCACCCGAGTGTCCAAAACATACGGCCTCAGATCAGATGAAACGATTATAAAATCGATCATTGACCTTTGGCCTTGGGTGCTCTGGTACCACGTACACTTATGAGCATCCCTATGTTCGAACATGGTGTTTGTGATGGACAATCCATGACTAGCACAGAAGTCGAACAACAGACAACCACTCTGGTTTAGATAAGGGAGGCCGTTCCTCCCAATCACACCTCTCCAAGGTACTCCATCATCACCCACGTGTGCGTTGAAGTCCCCCAGCAGAGCTATGGAGTACCCTACTGGAGCCCCATACAGGACTCCATTCAAGGTCTCCAAGAAGGCCGACTCCGAACTCTTGTTTGGTGCATATTCACAAACAACAGTCAGAGTTTTCCCCCCCCATCACCTGCAGGCGTACTGCAAGTATAGTTAGTATAACATAATAATAAGTAATAAAATTGACAGATTCAGAAAATATATGTCTGAAGTCCAAGCAAGTTTCCTGTAGAACCGCAGAAAACATTGTGCAACTTTTCTGACACGTTCAACGTAGAAACTTGCTTCACACTTCAAAATGTTTAACTTATTAAGGGCGTTATCGGAATAACATTTATATTTTGTGTGTTTCTAACATGCTCAAACTTCAGACTTAAAGTGGGTGACAGCACAAGCAGAGATGGGTTGAGCTGAACTCTTCTTAAAAACTATTCTTAAACTTTTTCTTGCTTTTTCACTCTTTATATAATATTTTTCAGCGAAGCATAGATTTATCCATCCTCCTCAAACACAATGTAAGTCTCTAAGCAAACTGACTTACACATTTTGCGTTATGAGCCTCAAAGTGACATTAGTGACATCCAATTGTAGCTTGTTTCCGCCTCCTGCGCACTTCCGCTCAATTTTCATTTGTACAAGCGTCTGGTAGGACGGGGCTAATCCAATTGCCCCATTGACTCCAATGTGAACTGAGACCAGAAATGTCAGGAACATAAACAGAAAAGGGGAATTTTTGAGCTCACTCTATTTCCCATTTTTTGGACTCCACAGACAGCACAAATTTTACACGTTCAGAAAATTTTACTATCTCTCATTATGTAAAAATCTAGGTGATAGGAATTGGACTCTTTGAGTAATAAACTAGAGTTTGATTGTCTCCTCTCAGCTTAATCTCTCTCGGCAGATGCCATAATGGCCGGTAGGGACACAGCTGACTGAGATTAGATAATTGGACTTTCAGATCTATGTGGTGTAACAATAGCTTTATTACTTATAAACACCGGTGTCATTTACAAACGTTTGTATCTGCTATTTGTTTCATTGCTTCCTGCCCCTCATGTGAATCTAAAAGGTGACCAGTCTCACCCAAAAGTCACTCTGCAGTTAAGTGGAGTTTGTGGATTCTTACACACAGGAATAAAGTCATGGCCCTTCAAAGAAGGAACTAATTTTACAAATGGACACGCACATGTCCACATACACTATAAGAGAAACACATGCATGCATGCATGCATACATGTTTAAATGTATTAAAAAAAACAATTTACTGATCTCTGTAACTGCTGCCACATGCTCTCACTTTAGGCTTTGAGGCAGGTAGTCAGCTTTTTAGCAGGCAGCAATCCCACTGCAATTTCTTGAGTATAAATACACTTTTTTTTTGTACTGAGCACTAAGCAAGTTACATCACTCTGAATCTAAAATGAAACAGGGAAATGAATACAAGGCAGTCAGTAAAAAACAAAAGAGAAAGCTTTAAGGATCCAATGGTATTTAGGGCAACAGACTGGGAGCGGTGGTTCTGACTGCTAATGTAGGAAGGTATGAGCGCGCCTCTATGTGCTGGTTTGACAACACAGCAGCCTGCAGATCTTGCATGAGCCTCCTCCTCTTTTCCCCTAAACGCCTCTTCTCCTGCCTCTCTCAGTGTAAACCCCTCCAGCACTATAACTCAACTCAGAAAATCTAAAAAAGGAAGAAGTAGAATGGGATGGGGGGGGGGGGATTTTTACAAAGGTACTCTACCTTAATGTTTATTACTCTGAATGAGGTGACAGGGGGATGCCTGGCAGTTACAGTTTGTGACACTGCTTCTCCCACTGACGATGTTCCTATTGCTCCTGTATTTCTGTCACGTACTCTTTGTTCCTACCTCCCCTTGGCATTTTTACTGTTTTTGTTGTTGGTGTTGTTTTTTTGTATTTGAATCTATATTTACTGTTTAGACTGTTGCTAAACCTCTCTGTGATATCAAAATGAAAGAAAATTAACAAAAAAAACACCAAGTGTCTTAAAATATTGTATCGCCATCGTTTTTAATGCCAAGTACTACTTGTAAATGTTTGTGTATCAAATGTGGCCTCAAATAAAACTGAACTATATTATTATTAATATTATTAATATTATGATTTTTAATTTGAGCAATTATTTTAAACAAGTGCTGTAGACCACTGCTGTGAAAGTAGTCGATTCTGTTCATTGATATGTAATAAATATTTATGAAATTTGAACTGTTTGTAAATGTTTATGTTTGATTTATTTTTAGATTTTTTTCTAATCATATACATAGACAGTTAAAGAAGTGGACCAACAGATGGACGGAGACCAGTGAAGGAAAATAGAAGCACTTTTCCGGTGATGGCTAGGCGTTACTGTGCAGCCTCCAACTGAGCTTGACAACGTAGTTGTGACGTGGGCAACGCGTCTGAAAGTTGTAAGTCTTTTGGTAGCTGTGCCAAGAGAAATCTCAATCATTCCCAATCAGCAGAGATGGAGAGCGTAGGCCTATATGTTAGGAGATAACATAGACACAGGCTAATTACTGCTAACTAACATTTTAGTTAACATTAGTAAATAAACCTAAACAGCTGATGTAAGTCGAAACTGTCTGCAAGCTTCACCTGGCAATATGGTGATTTGTTGACTATGCGACAACAAGTCGCGTGGTTATGACACAATCATTAGCCTATTTTTACAGAAACGTCTGCTACGGAGCCATACCATGAGCTACAAGGTAATGGAGCCTTTTATACATTGTCGTGTTTCTTTAAAAATAAACAATGCACAAATAGAGTCTTGAAACACTTCAGATGTAAAGTTATTCACTGTCAAAGTGGCGCCAAAATGAATGGCAGTGAATGGGATGCTAACTGCAGGTAATGGCTTCGTAGCATTAAAATGGCGCCATAGGGAGCTTTGCTTAGAGAAGAGAGGCTTACCCCTTTAATCATATAGCTTACACAAGAAATGTTGAACACTACACTACTAGTAGTATTGGTTAAGGTTTAGGCATGAGGAGTGAGATTGGTTAGGGTAAGAATACCAGAGTAAGCCAATCAGAGGTAGAGTATGGCGGGACATGCTATCGGCTATGGCAAGCCTTTTGAGCATTTATTCCCTATCATTGATATCAGACGTCAGGTTCTTCTACTTGTTGGCTTTTGGTCAGTACTAGATGTACTCGTGTTTGTACTTGTTGGATATTTTATCTTACTAGTTGAACAATGCTAATTTGTGTAAGGTAAGTCTCACGTTGCTCACTTTGCCAGACCATCCACGCGCCCATGTCCAATCACACTCGTCATGTGCAGCGCTAAGCAAAATAGTCGCGAAGAGAGAAAACTCAGATTTAACAGACAGCCTAGCGACATGTCTCAATTTACCAGACCTCTGAGGAGCAGTCAACAATTATGACTCCACCAGATTTTAAAATTCCATCACAAAGAAAGTGGAAGGAAATGGAAAAGACATGCATCCGGCAGAATTTCCTGCGGCAACAGAGCAATCCCGGAAGCGGAACAAGGATATAGACTACGCAGGGATATTCAGTTAGTTGCAACCTGCAACCTCGCCGCTAGATGGCACTACATCCTATGCACTGCACCTTTAAAATTTCTTCTGATTAGTGTTGATTGTGGACACACGGTGGGGATATTAAATAATAATACGACTGCAGTTTGATGAAATCACAATAGTTTTTTATTTGTTGAAGTGCTGCCGCTAATTGTGCTCTCACTTTATTGAAAGAGGCAAGCCTACACCCAGTGAACAATAGACCAGCCCAGCCAATATAAACTGATCTCTATAGATGGGAACCGGCCAGGAGCAGCGAAAACAGCTTTTGTACGAGTCATCAACCGGATCTTACGTGAAAGAAGAAAAAAGATGAAAGCCACCTTTTTATGTAGTCATAGATTTCCAGTGACTCAACACATTTAATCACATTATAGTCTGTGATTTTTGTCTGTGAGTCAGGCCTCGCAGCTCATTCACCCAGTAAACTCATCGGCTGAAAAAGAGAGCAGGCAAAAGAGAGGAAAGTGTCCATGTTTCCTGTTACCCTGAAGGTAGTGACAGGTTGAGACAAACCCACTGCTGACTCATACAGATTGTAGTTACACCCCTGTGTCCCTGACATGTCATTAGCTTTATGTTTCACCCAGATCATATGTATAATGCTCATTCACTCAAAGTAAAGGATTACGCTTTTCCAGTTCTCCCATGTTCTCACTGTTTGTTATTTTTCTTTTGTTTGGGAAAAAACCCTCCATAATCACCAAAAATACAGCTCTGTAATTTCAAGTTTAGTCATCACTGGAAAGGGATTACTGGAAATACTGGAAATCATCATAGGGCTAGGAAAACATAGTTTGGAGCCAACAAAGTGATTTTAAAAAAGCACAACATTTCACTTACGATGCAACAGGTGACGTGGTTGACATGCAGACCACACATGCTGGGCTCATATTCAGGAAAAAAGTATGGCTGAGCACTCCGCAGTAAGTCTTAATGGCTTCCCAGCACCCTCCAGGCCCCTCAGGATACAAGAGTGAACACAGCACAGCCAAATGTCTTACATAATAGGTGGAGGAATGCTGGAGCTTTGCCACAGACATTTCATCTCACTCTCATACACAAATGTACACACAAAGTGGGGCCCTGTCCCCTTAACACCAGAACACATTGCTGTCTCTGCACGCCTAGGCAAAGTCAACACAATGAATACTCTCTACTAAAAGACAATCACATTACTAAATTAATACACAAGTGAACTTGGGTTTGTGTTATTTCTATTATTGTCTACAAATCCATCAAGGGTTCCAAAAACATCACTGTATACATTAAATTGAATAATAAATTATTACAATATCAATAGCCTCCAAATACATTTTCACAGATAACATTTTTTCACTATTTTTGTTCTCTGCAGGTTGTTGCCAGATTTATTCTCAGTCCAAAATCAGTGTTAGGATTACTTTCTTTTTCCTTACACTTAACTTGAGAGACAGTTTCACTCACACAATATTAGCATGAAACTGTATTTCGCTGAGTGGTCTTTTAACACATCATCATGTTAAGATCCACTCTGCTTTTGCTAAACATAGTAAGCAAACACATGTTAACACAACAGAATGAATAACCACACATGAAACAGATGAAGCCACAGAGGATACAACACCACATAAATGGTGGACTGTGTTGTGTGTAAACACAAAAGCAGTGCAGAGATGAACGAACAGTGCAGTGCTGGAAAATATTCCAAAGTGGCCTAAACTAAATACCTACAACTGTACGTCAGAGCATTTTAAATTCCATCAGGTAATTTCAACAAAACTTGAATTTCAACATTTAAAAAGACATACAAGCTACAACTTTCATTTGCATTTTTAAATAGTTACAGTACAGGATGTCAACTTCAAATAACTTTCAGGGCACTCTCACATTTCAAGATTAAATAGAACAATAAAAAATACTTACAAAGTCTCATAAAACCTGGCTGCGGTGTAATCACACACCTTATATTGCACTCTCACTGACATTTTTGTCTTTAATGTTCTCCCTACCAGGAGGCCTCTAGGGTATCCTCCTCCTGCTTTTTTCTGACACAGGTACAGATTGTATTTGCCATCTTTACAGCCAGAACAGCTAGATCAGTCTAATTTCTGGATATTCAGGCATACGCTGCAACTGCTATTAGGATCTGCACAGCCATCGAGATACAAGGTATTTGGGCCACGGTGTAAGCCAGTGAGCGTGTCGGTGCACGCAGAGCAAACAGGTAGGCAATGGTGTGCAGAATACGGGCCATGAAGAAGACCAGAAAGTGAATGCGAGCCACAGCCAGTGAGGGTCCAGTCATGGAGTAGATAGCACCCAGGAAGAGGAAGGGGAGGATGTTCTCCATGTCGTTAACATGAGCTCTATAGAGGAAAAAAGGCAATTTAGTCACACACACACATCTGTTTTCAATATCATGTAATGTTGTGATTCAGCTACTTATGACGCATTGAATTGATGATATATACAGTACCAGTCAAAAGTTTGGACACGTTTTTCATTCACTTGAATGGGAAAGCGTGTCCAAACTTTTGACTGGTACTGTATTTCATCATTAACATTTTTCAGTGACTTTGGATTATGTTGTTGTTTGTTCTGCAATTTACCTGGAGAATTGTTAATCTGGAAGGTAAAAAATCATTACTCTAACACTATGGATTCTGTAATTCAACAAAGTCTCTCATCACTTTAATTTGGTCTGGACAAGACCTGCTTATCTACTTTATCACACAGCAGCAGACCTCTGCGACTTTCTCCTTTTGGCAGCCCAGTTAGACTACTCACTATTGTCCTGCTTCCCCTCCACCCACTGGGATCAACTTTTTAATAATATTATTCTAGGAAACCTGCCCTGTTTACAGTTCTTTCAGCACCATACGGAGATGACTATGCTTGTAGACTATTCACCATTTTGTAGCAACTTACAAACATGAATTAATAACCAAGCCAGATTTTTTTATATATATCAAGATTTGACTGGAACTGCCAACGCACAGTTATTTTACCACAAGTGCACAGATTTTCCAAGGTATGCAAATGGAGAAAAAAATGGGAGCATTTTCCCAAGTAGTAATGCATGTGTTTTCCTCCCTGCTGTCACGGCTCATTTTCTGACAAGTAAAAACAAAGCAGTGAAGCACATCTCCTACAGGCTGCCAGCTCTTGTTGAAAGCCAATTGCAGATTCTCAAATTTAAAACACTTTGTTTCTTTGATTTTTCAGAGGCACATGTAGTAGGTACAGTAACACAACATAGGAAAAATGTTAAAAATAAAAACACATACAAAATTCAAGGATAAGCTGTACACAATATGATAATAATGAAAATGTTCTGAATGATAATATTAGTGCAAAAATAACATTTATTTGATAGCTATAGTTAGGTTACTTTACAAATTCAGATTTTAGGTATGTGTTTATAAAATATATTTATAGTAATAGATTAACATAACCTGCAGCACATACAATACTTAAGATTAGTAACTAATACATAGGCCTACTAAAATGCTACTTAAATGCATCAGTGGCTGTTCAAAAATCCATATAGGCTAACACTTGCAGATTATTTCCCTGTGTTGAGTAGCCTAGGGCTACTATACTTTATATTTTTAGTAGCCTATATTTTGCTATAGGGTACTTTTACTTGTAATAAAGTATTTTTACATTGTGCTCTTACTACTTTTTACTTGTATCCTACTTTTTACTTTAACATTACACCAGTGGTTAATACAAGAACAGCTAGTGGCTAATCTCAAGAACTGATTGGTAACTTTGAAAGTAAAAGTATTTTTACAAAACTTTTTTAAAAGCATGTCGTGACAGTGTCGAACATTTTCTCTTACCTCCGGCATCTTTCCACATATGGATCCTGTCTGTGATATTGTAAACCTCCGTGTCTCAGCGCGTCCTCGGGGTTGGCAAAAGCCTTTCAAGGAAGAAAAAGAAGAAGAAGAAGAAGAAGAAGAAGAAGAAGAAGAAGAAGAAGAAGAAGAAGAAGAAGAAGAAGAAGAAGAGCAAGAAGAGCTTTCGTCACTGAAAGTTTCCCATTGCTGAAATGATGGTGCTTTCTCCGCTTTGATGCTTATAATTTCTAATTCATAGTCACTCACCTTTTTGCGCAGCCTTACTTGTCCCGTTATTATTGCAATAATGTACATTTTTATCACCAGTAGCACGCCGTAGAAAACAAAACAGGTGAAAACTTCATTTCTTATAAGGACTGCCATGGTTTTTTCGTTTTAGTTATATCCAAACTGAGCTGTGTTGAAATGGAAGACGAGCTCTGAGATTGGTGCGTGTGTGCGTAAAGCGGCTGAAAAGTGAGAGTGAGCCCGAAGGTGGAGGCTTTTTGTACATTTGGCGATGCCTGTCTATTGCATCCCACTCCCACTCACACACACACTGATGATGACGAGTTAAACGGAGACAGGTTGTTGGAATGTTTCATTCATAATTCTGTGAATTCCAGACTGATCACTGAAATACCTTGTCACGCGAAAATTGGTTCCCCGAGGCTAAGAAGTCACACATAGACAGTGATGGAATTCTTCAGTTATTAAGCTTTCTATAGGCTGTTTGCCTATTGAAGTATTAACAACAAAATGTACCACTTAAAGCATCAAATAGTAATCAAAACGACCCGTCAGTGTTATCTTATTTTGTATTTTCAAATTACTCCCGATGCGTGTGGAGCATAAGCAGCATTTTACTGTTGGTGGTAGATGTGAGGCAAGTTTTAATCATTTATTGTAGGGCAGTTTTTCCTTAACAATACTGTAAAACTCAAATTCTGTTTGCGGGCAATCAAATACAGTAATTGTACTGGAGTAAAAAGTATTTGCCCCCTGAAATGTAATGAAGTTGCCTACAAAGTAACAAAAAATAGGCTACTCAAGTAAAGTAGGGTTGGCTACAATGCAGGGGTGGAAGTAACAAATAGCCTCCATTGTGTTCTCATGTACTCATGTTCACTGTAACATAGGATTTTTGTAGGCTACATGTAAGCAACTTTTTTTATGTTTTGGAGTTATTGGTAAAATAAATAAAATAATAAAAAAAAAATATCAATAATACAACCACTGTAAGGTGTTGTAAAGGTGAGCACGCGAAGTTAAACAAATCAAACACACCCACGTTTTTGCGTCACTGTGCATGCTGTGTCTTATAGCTGTGTAGCTAACATGCTAAACGCTAACATGCTCATGGTAGCATGTTCTCTGGCACACATAGTGGACTGGTTTTACTGGGAGTAGATAGGCTGAGTGGACTGGTTTTACTGGGAGTAGATAGGCTGAGTGGACTGGTTGTATTATGTTCTGAGAATGTACGAGCAAAGAGTTGAACCTGGAGCAGACTGAACGTGGACGAGGACGTGGCGGGACACAAACTCAAGGAATGTAGTTCGACAGGTAAGTACAACAACAAACTGAGTCGTTGTAAACAAAGTGTGTGTGTGTGTGTGTGTGTGTGTGTGTGTGTGTGTGTGTGTGTGTGTGTGTGTGTGTGTTTTATGATCTGAAAAGTAACTAGTAACTCCAGCTGTTAGATAAATATAGTAAAGTAAAAAGTAAAATATTGGCCTCTGAATTATAAAGATTGTGAATTGGAAGTAAGTAGCCAAAGATTGAAATACTGAAGTAAAGTACATTCAAAATTGTCTTTTGAAATTGTTTAACACTTTATTCTGTAGAGTAGTTATTATATAAAGTTTTATTTTTAACCATAGGTTTTCTGTTTAAAATCTGAAAAGTAATTAGCTGTCAAATAAATGAAGTGTATTAAAAAATAATTATTTCCTGCTGAAATGTAGTAAAGTTGACATATATAAAGAAGCATAACATTAAAATACACAAGTAAAGTACAGGTAGGCCTGCCCTCAAATTGTACAGCACTTGGGTATACATGGCACCACTGCACATGGGTCTCATGTACAATGGAGTAACGGCACAGTTGAAGATAATTTTGATTCGTTTGAATTATGATCTGACTCAGATGACTCAACTATTTGACTTCGTGATCCACCATGTCTTTTCTTTGTGCGTATTGTGGTGGCCATGCTGAGAAAATGACTTCATGTAAGACTGCTGGCAAAATATGGGTTGAGCGGCAGGTTGCAAAACAAGAAAAATTACAACTTTGGTTGCTCAACATCATAACATTTCATCATTTTACGTAGTACAATATGATGAAAACATTGTATTCATGAAAGCAGTGGTCAAATGTACTGTAACTAGGAATGTGTATGTACTTTACTAAAGTATTTTCATTTTATGCTACTTTATACTTCTACTCTACTACAGTAAAAAATACTTTCTAATTCACATTTACAACAATAGTTACTGATTACTATGCAAATTAAGATTTTAAATGATTTTACATACAAAATATATATTTATACTTGATATAATATAATCATACATATCATTTAGAAAAGCTAAAAACATTCCTAATAAAGAAAATATTGTAAATAAAGAGAGAGAGAGAGAAAAAAGAGACATCTCTCAAATCCTATTTCTCCTCAACTCAAATCATATTGTTTATTGTAAATATACCACACGTCCGGTGTATGCTATCATGTTTATTTACGTCTTGGTAGTATAACATCTCTAGGTCGAGTGTCAACCATCAGTGCCCTGTGTCTGCCAGTCCAAGGTGAGAGAGCTGCCTGAGCTGCTGTCATCACAGCAGTCTTCAGCATCCGAGAAAGAGGACATGTAGTGGAGGCCGGTCACTCTGTGGTAGTCTCCCTGGAGCATCTGTGGGTAGGTGGTGAGCTCCATGGCCCGGCGGCCGGTCCTTCTCACCCTCACAGTCCACATGTCAACCAGCTGGGAACACATGACACAGCCCATTTTTTGTGTGTGTGTGTGTGTGTGTGTGTGTGTGTGTGTGTGTGTGTGTGTGTGTGTGTCTACACACAGGCCTCAGCATGCATATTCATCCTCACTAGTTTATCAGCTTCACCAATATATTTTGCAGGTGAGAAATACAATATTTATGATGTATTAATATATTATGAACATAAACTTGGATCTAATATTTGACCTACATTTAACCTACACTTACTTTTTACATTTAACCCTTTAACACTCAATTTAGAAGAATATCTAGAATAATATTTTCCATATAATTTCCAGCTAAAATGATAAATATATTTTGCAAACATTCAGATAAATGGCAATATATTGGCATGTACAGTGGGGAGTTTCCCTGGAATGTTTGAATCTGGGTTTTCTCCTATGAAAAAAAGGAGTACAGCTACGGATCGAGTTCCCTCCTGTTTTCAACAACAAAAAAACCCACAAGTTTCACATCCAGCCCTGCCTGCAGGGCCAGATTAGGGTTACCATGAGTTAAAAGGTCACAGTCTTATAATCTCAGGGTGTTCTCTGTCTCCAAGAGCTGCCAGACACGGCATGTAAATATTTACAGCGGTTGCATTTGGAAGAAAACGCAGAGCAACGGTTCTCAGAGAGAGGAGCTGAATCAGTGTGCTACAGTCTGTCCAACAAGGCTTCTTGCAGGATTTCTTTTTCTTCTTCTCCTCTGACGATACTGCAACACTTTGATTTTTGCTTTAGCTGGGTGCAGGATCACCTTAGGGCCTGCTCATACTGAAGCTTTGATTAATGAGTTCCTCCTTGTTATCCTCTCTTCAGCTTGATGAAGCATGGCTGTGCTTGGGAAAAGAAACAAATGTAGGTAAGTTGGTGACAGATTAATACAGACATTCCACTGTCAAAATGACCAAAATGCATGCCCTTTGGTAACCTTACAACCCCTTGCTTACCCCCCCACCCCCAAATTCCTTAGTAGCAGAGAAAGTGCAGGGCCAAGAGGATTGTTTAATTGAATATGTTGGGTTTGTCGACCTTACTCATTTACCCTTTATCAGGCTTAGGTTCGTACAAGTTAGAATCTATGGCCCCGACCATGGCTCGGAAATATCAGTTGTTGTATTGTGCTGTGGAAATCCAAGGTGCTGTCCATGGTGCTGAAGTAGCAGACATTTTTGTAGTTGCGACTTTTTCTTACCAAACTGCATACTGGCTGTGAGCACAGTAAGAAAGGGGTAACCGCTGCATACTCTGAGGTAAAGTGGGGGAACAACTCAAGTGTTCATAATCGGGAATATTAAAAATGTATACATAACCCTGGCAGAATGTTCTGACAGCTGTAGCAACAAACAGATCACTTCCGCAGGAGGACGTTACACTGTTACTTACACTACTACACTGATAAGGTGATGAACAACTGTGTATGCTGTGTACAATTGGTCAACATATTTGAAATCATTACAGAGACAATATAAGGAAATCCATGTAGCTAATTTCCCCTTTTACATTTGCACAGTTATTTCCATGCATAATTGGTAATTAGTCTACTTTTATTAATGAAGATCTTAACCTGCCCTCCTAAATCTATGATCTGACCTTCATCATGCAAAGCTGGCTGGTGCACAGAGAGCTATTAGCAAGAGTGTAAATGACATTAAAGATGAGGATGGAAAGGACAAGTGGTCTGCTGCTCCTCGCCACACCCATCCCAGCCCGGTGATTATACACAGCAGGGGTAACCCTTTTAAAGCCAGTCTCCCCCGCTGTCCTGGATTCTTACTGTATTGTGATCTGCTGATTTAATATTCAGTTGCCTATACAACTACTGCTATGGGATGTATCATTATTCATCAGTATATCTGTTGTGTCACCAAATGCATACCTTACAGCGTACAAGTAAGTATCCCAGCTTTGATGACACACACACACACACACCCACACCCCGTGCAGGAAACATGCCAATGTTTTAGGTAATGCGATGTGGACGAATGCTGCAGCTGAATTTGTGTCCCCAAGCCAGTTTTTGTTTTGCCTTTGTGTCTTACCTGAACAGTGTGTCGGCTCTCCTGTCTTCAAGAATGCCCTCTATGTGCATCATATCCTTTCATCAGCCTGGTGTGTTTTCCTCTCAGTCTGCGTCTGTCTGGGCTGGCTACAGCTCAGCATGCGTATGGGACTTAAGATGACATCACAGCTACTCACTTGAGTTGTCCCACTCATTCTCAAATCTAAACAGGTAAACCCTTTCACTCTGTCTCTTACACTTTAGTATATTTTTTCAGTACATAACACAAGTTATGAAAAAAAAGTGCATTCACATTATCATTAACTCTGTATGAGTAGTAAAAAAAAACCAAATGGATATAATCTAAGTCAGTGTGTCAAAAGAAGTAGTAACACATTTAGCTATGCATATGCTGATTCATCTTGACATATTTATTAGATGTCTCTGTTGCATTGCGTCAATGGGCCCATGGAGGATTCAGAAGACACATTTTCAAACGATTGGTGGAAATCTTTGCAGCAGAGGATGAAATGTCCTGCCATTTTCTATAATGCAATGCCCAGAGTTAGATGAGAAGATCAATATCACGAAGTATGGAGCTTAAATCAGCAGCATGTTTGCTTGGCTTAGAATGAAGACAGGATACAGGGGTAACAGTTAGCCTGGTTGTGTCAATACATATGTTTCTGTGCTTCAGTTTTTGTATGGATTAAAAAAAAAATGCATAATGTGTTTATTAGTGAGCTTTAGAAGTGCTAGTAGGCAACTTCTTACCTTTTGAGACATGATACAGGCTAGTCTTTATGCTTGGCTGAGCTAACTGTCTCTAGCTGTAGCTTCATATTTAACACACAAATATGACTGACACTCGGCCAGTAATCGAATAAGAATATTTCCCAACATGTCAAACTATATCTCCAACTAAACTCCAAATCCCTGGATTGCAGTGTATGCTTTCTGTTTTAAATGTGCAGTGTCTAAGCTGAGAAAACTACAAACTGAAAATGGCTTTGAAGAAAATTTAGATCATGCAATGATAGTAAAGACTTACAAAGAAGTTAAATATGTAACTGGTTCGTTTTGGGGATCGCTAATTAATGTAGAACACATGGCGATACACAGGTAAGAACAAATTACGAATAACCCATGTATCCAGCTAATATACTGTTTATAGCTGTATTGCTCAACCAGTTAATATGGTTAAAGGCATATTATTTTGCGGGCTGCAAAAACAAGTTCCTACCTGAGACTATTTTGCAGAGCCAGCATCGCTGCGTCCGGAACTGGGCGGCACATAAGACGATAGTGATTGGTTTCAAGAAATGCAAACAATCCAGTTTTTTCTCCCTATCCTGGAATGTATGTGAGGAGGAATGCAAGACATGTAAATCGACCATTTGTGTTCCGCCCTAAAGTTTTTTTTGCGCGTTTTAAAATACGGATAAAATATCCAGTAATAGTTTTAAGTTCCTTCCATTTTCAGTTCTGCATTTATATATCTCTCTCTATATCACAGCAAAAAAACACAAATCAAAGACCAGGTATTTTTAATAATTTAACCAGAATAATTACATCAGTTTTACAGACAATAAGACATCCCATTAAATTAAGGTAAATCACTAAAGTCCCATGTTATCAAAGCATCGCCATTATCATGACCACAACAGCCATACACTGTACAATGTAGGCAAAACATGAGTCAGTGAAATCCTGTTGTGCTGTCCCCAGGGTGTCATGATATTTTTTCAGTAAAATGGAATTCTCACACGAATAGCTACGTGCTGTAACACAAGCAAACAAACTTACAACTGGGGATAATTAAGTAATTACCACACCACGTTTCTTAATACTGCAAAGTAATAAGCTGCACTGCCTCAGTCTTTACTGTCAGCTGTTCAAAGCGCTCTGAGTTTGATAGCAGTCCAGTGTCTCTTTTGATGATAAGATTGCACAAAGATTTGTCTTTTGTTTTATTGCACTTACTCCCAAAAAAACAATCTAAACATAGCACACACACAAAGCCCTATAGTATCAAATCATTTCTGGTAGATACAGATGGAACATGTGTAAAAATAAAAATACTACAGAAGAGTTTTCTTAAGACAATTGAACAAATAAGTGTCCTCTTTTATTAAAATTGGTGAATTGCTCTTTGGACACATCAACAAAGAAAACAGGCAGACGTGGAAGAATTTAGGCCCTGTTTGTGGAATAAAATTAATAGAAAGAGTTGATGTTTGATGTGTCGTAGCGGTAACATTTCAAGGGAAATTAATAACAATGATGGCTGCTTTCTGTTAGTATTTAATGCTTTTGGTCACAGATGATTCAGGAGGGTTATGGCAACCTCCATATATTAAAGTCCTCGTCTGAGAAGGCCAGGTAAGTTCAAGGTTAACTGCTTGCTCACTTGTTGTTAGCCATTACAGTGACGTTAGCTAGGCTGTAACACAACCGCTCAAACTACAAGCTTGAACTCAAAGCTGCTAATAATTGATATCTTTTATAACACTGCATCACATTGATGTGAATGGGGTTGTGGTGAACCTACCGCAAATTATAACCTGAATCTGCAGCTTGCCTCGGCTTTAGGAGCTTCATAGCAAGTTTTAGTTTATTGTTTAGCTGCATAGCAGGGCGCAGTGCCGCTCCTGATTGGTTGATTTTCCAACAGCCAGTTTTACCTGCCTGTGGAGGTCGTCCTTCGTCACAACTTTTCTGTTTTGGGTCACTGTTACTGTTGTTATAGCTTGATTTTAGCTGCAGCAGGCAACTGTTTACTTTGATACATTTCTAAAGCCTTAATGTACACTAGGTGCTCAACGCCAAGCAGCAGACAGACACAGTTAGCAACTAGCAGGTGAACGTAGTGGAGCATTTAGCAGAAAAAGTGACTGATCTTTCCCTCAGGAGATGGTAGAGACCAAAAACAAAGCTAAAAGCAAGTGAATATTGGACTTATATTCATCAGGTGGCCAAAACATGAATGTTGCTCCGTAACTGCTGGATGTGTAAATAAGCAACGGCTTGCTAACAAGTTTGTCATATCAACTTAAAAGCTGATGAAATGTCAGTGTTGTGTTCCAACTTGTTTTTGCTGCCCCTAAGTCGCCTAAACAAAACAGGTGAAAAAAGACACTGGCAAAAAAAAGAAATGCTAACAAAAAAAACATGTGCAATGTTGTCAAAAATAGTGCCACCTGCAATCGATTGTACACTCTGCCACGCTAGAAACTCCCTGGCTGCCTTCCGTTTAGGTGCTCCAGGTTCAGGGCCTTGGTAACATGCATGCTTCCTTTCTGGCATGGCTTACTGTCAAACCTAAATTGAATATATAGTGATTATTGATATTAGTTTTACTATGCTATGACAAGTCAAAATATTTGTGGTTGGAAAAGGTTTATTAAAGGTATTTTGGGTTACGGTTTGCATGCCTTGTTGGATATATTGCCTGGGGAATGGTAAAGCTGCTCTTCTGATAATTACACTTCTGAATATCTGTGTTGGATCTGATCAGATTACATATGTTTTACTGTCTGTCTCGCTTGTCCTGGAATCTGAAAGTTTTAGCTAACTGAGAAAACCTAACATTCTATCCAAGTAGAAAAGCAACAAACTGTGATTTTTCATTTTGAGGCTGAACTTGTTTATGCTTGTTAAGAAAAAGTTTGACATTTTGCGAGTTATTTGAGAAAACCGATACCACTGATGTCTTGTACGCTTAATATAAAGCTATAGCTTGCAAGCAGCAGAATGTGAGAACTACTGTATCTCTGTGTGAATACTGAATGACAGCTAAAGATTGAAATCAGTGTTCATTCTTAGTCATTTGGTATTGAAAATTATTTTTTTTTTGCATTCATAAATAGGCTTTGAGATTCTGTCACTCATTTGTCTTTGCTGACACATCTTGTGGCCATGTACACTGGTAAGTAGCAGTATTTATCCAAGTGGGTATCTGATTTCAGGAGGAATTTCTGTACGTGTCTAATAAGTATAATTAATGATTTATTTATGAACTAAAATGATTTTAAAACAATGCATTTTTAGTGCTTAATGTAACACGCCAGGGGATGTTCATCAAACAGTAAATTCTAATCAACTAAAAAAATAAGGAATCTCTCATTTTTTTATACTATCTTTTAATTTTATAAACAGTCTAAATAAATTGTGCTATAGAAACACAACTAATATAATTCAATTTAACAGAAAAAAGTTTGGTCTTTTAAAATTGGTATTTATTATTAATATAACAGAAAAGCACAGTTACACTAAACATGTCATGTTGTTTTCCATGTGTTGCTCACTCTACCACGATGCTCGGCTTTAACTGCTTAAAATGTGGTGGCAGACTTTGCAAATGCACATTGACAAAAAGGCAAGCATGTGATTTATCTACATTGAGATAAGATGTGGTTTATTTAGCTAAGGATGTGGTTTATTTAGCTAAGCTTGAACTGACTAATTCCTCAGACATTTTACCCTTAAACTCTTGAATTTGTTATGCTGTAAAGGAAACCTCTACACAACAATATGTGATGTTACTATTGATATTCCAATTTCTTTTTTCTTTTCTTTTTTAAACTCTGAGCAACTCAGCCTCTTGGCTGCTTCAAACGGAAAGCCAGAGGTTAATATTGGGAGTTGTTTGAACTGTCACAAATGGTATTGAAAAAATTAAAATATATAAAAAAGAGGAGAGAAGGACAAATCTGAATCAATATTTTGTGACACAAAGTAGTGCAGTTAGGGGGCCGTTTTGATTCATCACTTTATGGGTGGGTGGGCGTGTTCAAACCATAGAATAGAATGAAGGTAAACGAGCTATGGTGTCTCAATTACTGAAGATGTGTGTTTTGACCTATACCACAGGGTAAAGTTTAATTTTTCCGATAAAAACATGCACCATTAAGATGTTATGCGCAAATGAGAAAATATACTTGATCAATCAAAAGTAGTCCTATATTACCTTAGCTGATTTTTGGATTTGTGCACATTGTGCTAATTATCTGTGATGTCAGATTATTTCTTAACTAAAATGAGTTAATTCTCACTTTTATGTTTCAGAAGAAATACAAATTAATTATGTACGTTTTTATTCAATAAGCCAGTTAAAATGTTTCTTGCACAGGATGTTCTTATCCCTTTAGCAAATTTTCCGCTATTGCACAGGACATGTATTCCTCTTCTTACTCTTGTCATATGACTTTAATTGGTTTTCTTTTTAAAAAAATTTTTTTTTCAAATTATAGCCATATATCTCTATGTGTGTATGCTCATTTATGGATAGTGCTGTAGAGGACTGAATATTTCCATAATTTTGAGCACAGAAAAGATGTTATTGTGTGTTCGAGCAAACAAACTTTACAGTGAAATGTCCTTACAGGTCCAAATAAAGGTGTAGCAGTTAAATGCATTTTGAAGCTTTTCAAATAAACCCTGAAAATAGTATTTGGAACACATGCATGTTTTGTGGTTGGACACAAACCTGCTGCAATATTTTCTTAAAGTTTGTTAATCTGATAATTTTGCTGGTTTAAACAAACAAAAGGCTTCCATTCCTGAGGGCTCAGTTAACTGTATTTAAGGTTGTAGGTGCAAGAGTATGATTTATGTAATATATCTCACTTGTTTTCTGAACTTGTTGCTATGTGACTAGTAAACAGGCAAACGACAGAAAGCATGTTAACGTCTCTTGGTTGTTGCTTCCAATGAAGAACAGTTCAGTCCTTAAATCAAACATCAGCCTGTAGTTCTGTTCTCCTCCTGAGTAACTGGTTCACGACACCAGCAGCTGCCTGCCAGTTTCACAGTATCTGACACCTAGTCACTACAGCAGCCACTGAAACACCATAGCTACCAAAAACAGCTCCAGAGATGTGACACGTCTTGTTTGTGTTTTTTTACACCTTAACATTGAGGGTCAGAGTTACCCAATAAATAACCTATGTGATATTTAAGTATCGTTTCACCCTCTTGCGACACAGCTTCAAAATGATGCGTTGCTACATTTACAAAGTGCTCACGACGAGGATTCTTCACCAAGGTGTAAATTCCTCAGCTTCCTGTGAGGGCAGGAGTAGAAAGGGGACTCAGAAGACCTGGGGAAAATTAAAAAGAAAAAACGTTGTGAACAAATGCACCCTTAAAGCTATAGTGAGTAGTTTCTGTATCCCCCATGAGAAATTCTAAGTAATGATGACAAAACTGTGCGTGTCCACATGACACAAGCCTTCTGTGATTGCGGTTTGTCTCACTGTGCTCCCCCACAACCCCTCCTCCACACAGTTGCTAGTAGCCAAGGAGGAAACAGAGGATTTAAAAAACATGATGGACTCTTCATAAGAGGTATTTATCTTCACTAAATTGCCGGACAACACCAGTTTCTGAACACAGCCATACTGAAAATACAAAGAGTTTTGTGGAGCTGATATTCTTAATTAGCTTTGTAACAACTCATTTGGCAATGGCTTAAATGTAATGGACGTTCATTAATATAAAAAAGTTACGCACTAAAGCTTTAATGGGCCCTCAAATCAAACAGATTGGTTTTACAGCTGTTTATGAGCTCGATGTGCTGCCTCTACTATTCTTGGCCATATGTGCGGCTATCTTAATCTCTGCTGGCCAGAAGGAATTTATGAGCTAATGTGGTTGACGTAAGCAAAGTGGGTGGAAAAGGTGCTAGTTCCACCCAAAAGTATATTGAAACACGTATGAAGGAAGAGGAATGTGAGGTCTGGATTATAGTGATTTACAATGTTTCCCAGTGAGTAAACATCCCAACCTCTTTTTATCTCAAAGTGCTCTGGTTTCTGCCTCGATCTTCCTCTCTCCATGAAGGCTGTCAGGGTCAGCCGGTGCCACGGTTTGTCTCACTGCGATCTCAGGGCCTCCGCCATAAATACCCAACAAGTACTGCCATGTCTCCTCTGAGATCTGACCATAGTCTGCACCTGAGGGGAGGGATGCACATAAAATACATGATTTATTGTCTGTTTTCTCATTTCCGGCTGTACGACCAATGCTGCCGTTTACCTTGCTTCAGTTGTATGTGCCCTCCTTTCATAACACCAATTTTACTGTTGTCAATGGGACCAGGTGGCTCTGAGAAAACAAATCATAAAAGATATTTTGTAAAGGCAGAAAGATGAAGAACTTTAATGCACTACGGTTTGTCTTCCTGCAGGGCCATACCATTGTCTTTGCCCTTCACAAAACTCTCCCACTCTCTGAACCACTGCATGCTGATGCACAGGATCACCGTCGGAGCCTCTTCAGCCTGAAACTCTTTGTTCAGCTACAGACAAGAGAAAACTGCCCGTTCAACATCCAACACAAAGCATGAAGACACATTTAAGTACAGGTAAGCGCTTGCAGAATACAGGCTTTTACCTTGATGAAGGTGTCTATTTCCATTTTTCTGCGTTTAGCCAGAGCTTCAATCTCCACCTGGCAGATGGCACACATATACAGGTGGTTCACGGCTGGGCCACCTCCAAAACTAAGGACAGAAACACCAATTGATGGAAACAAATGAGTGTGAAAATATGCATTCAAATGTATCCAATCTATGTTCAGATAAGGCCTTCGTTTACGGTTTGCCATCGCGCTGATCTATTCAGATACATTCTTCCTTACATAATGTAAGGGTAGCGCTACATATGTGTTCAATTTGCAGGGACATTTCTTACATATGTCTTCAGCTGTGATTAAACAATTATCAGATTCATTCAATTTAAATAGACCCATCTCTTTTGACATTGACTACACTCATACTTGTTTTACTTTCTGATCCATATTTATATTACTTTGAGCCATATAATATAAAAATATTGATTAGACACACCTTACAATAGTGATGTAAAATGGTTGCATATTTACCTGTTGAAAAGGTACTCCCACACATTCTGAGGAACAATCACAACCAGGTCATCTATGTATTGGTATTTATTCGCGGAATTCCTGTACGGAAATAAAATGTTTAAATTAAAGGAGAAATACTGTATATGACCTTTTCCGTCCCGAACTGGAGACCAGTAAAAATTCCAAGAACTAGGGTGAATTTATTCTCCTCCTACACAAAATTCCCTCCCTTATCCCTGCTGTCCTCTTAGGCAATAATGGCCTATAACTCACAAAAGCAATAAAGCCATGGTTTTCCAATTAATTTGACATGTAAACTAGCCAACCACCATAAATTTAAAAGAAACATCCAGTTTCACAAGAACAAGAATTATTTGTGTTAAGAGCTGAAACATCTTGAGATGATGGAAATCTCCTCAATGCACAATGTCATAATTTAAAAAGTTTAATAATATTGCAAATTAAATACGTGTAGAGGAGGTAGCAACAGGTTTTTGAAAAACTGTAGGTGGAAATTTATTGATTTGTTAGAAAATTGTTAATGAAACCCTGAAATAGCTTGGAAAAATAAATCATTGAGCTAATTGTTGCTGATCGACAACATGACTTCCAACAGTTAATATGCATTTATTTTGCTGTGAGGTTATTTGGTATTGTCTATTTTTTTTATAAATGGGTACTCAAGTGATGAATTCACTTGCTATAATTAGAGGACCAACAAGAAACTGATTGATTATAGAATGGTCAAAGTGTAAAAATAAAGAAATTGTCTGACTCAAGTTCCTAATGTTTTGTCAAGCTCTGGATACTACAAAAACACTGGATACTACATTTCCCATTATGCAACTCAAAAGGGTTCATTCCTTAAAACCCCAATAACTGTAGGCTAGTTTTAGGTCCCCTTTGAGGAAGCATGTGCATGTTTTGTCAGTGTGATAAGGTGCGGTTTTGACATCACACATTTTTCAGATCATGATTGTATCACACACCTCCGTGCTGACAAAGAAATGTGTGGTTGCTTATGGGGCCCGGTTCGGCGAAAGTGTTGAATTTGTTCAGCCATTCTCTGGAGATGTAAAACTGCAGCAGGCTGGGCTCCTTCATATTGGCCAGAGCCACCACCTTCTGCCTCTCTCGCAGCGACTCCTCGCTACTTTTCCTGCACGAGTCCAGGAAGAAACAGTCGGTAACAACATTTTGAATAATAATAATTGTATAAATGTTTGCCATGATGGATTTTTAAATGCTTACCTGTAGAACAACACATAGGCCTCTGCATTCTGCACCACTGTCTCATGGACCTCTGTGACATACTGGTCATCAAACTCATACCACTGGCCATTGATCACATTCTGACAGTAAGCTATATAGTGTCCACCTGCAGCACCAGAAAATGGGTAAGAAAAAGAACGTACATGAACATGTACACCACATTTGCGGATTCTATAAAATATGTTAACCATGTTGAAATAACAGTGAATGATCTCATACTTCCTGCAGTGCCATGGTGACAAATGACTGACAGCAGATCGTAAGTGGTGACTTGGGATGGACTCTCTTTAGCCAGGAAAGGTCGCATGTCGAGGCCTTCCAACGGGAAGGATACGTGGCTGCTAATCTTGAACGAATACATGACCTCGTGCCGGAAGCGTTTCAGGTGAATGCACAGAATCTACACAAACAAATAACACTTCATGAAGCCAGCCACAAACAGAACTAAACTTGTTATCTGCAGCAAGAAGGAGATCATACCTCAGGAAGCTTAAGTACTTTGCAATATTTGACACCATTTCTCAACCTGTAGAAAAAAAATCTAAATGAAAAAGACCGTTGTTTGAAGGGTTTTTAAGCAATTAAGGGAGAAATTCTGGTTCTAATTCATGTCTCCACCTGGATTTTCAATACATACTCACTTTTTACATCTCTCACAGCTGTACATGTTGTCCCCTGTAAGAAGAATGGTTGTGAATGTTACTTCTGACATACATTTTCTCACTTACACCTGATCACTTAAAAGTTCTGTACTCAATACATTAAGTATAACATTAATATAGCAGCAAACACTTCTTTACTATGTAACGATATAGTGGAGTAATGGCGTTCGGAGCAGAGATGAAGTCACAGACTCTGCGTGTGTTGTAGTCTGAGCTTCTCTGATCTTTGTTTTAATGGCCGGTCTGGCCTCACGTGCATGTTAGTGCATGTGGTGTGAAAAAATGCACTGTAGGTATTTCACAAATTTGGTAACGGTTAGTGAGAGCCATGTGTATGACATCCTGAGTACAGACCAAATAAAAACTAGAGTATTATAGTTAAATAGCACAGTGTAGTATTGTTTACCTTTGAGTTCATCTGCAGCAAAGAAGGCAGCGAGGCAGTCCTCTAGGGTCACCATGGGCCCCCAAAACCAACTGGGGATACATGAAACTACGAACCTGTTCAGAGGAATAATACAACGAGATGTAACCATTGCAGCCACAGAGTCTCTTTACAGTGATCTGGCAAAAATTACTTTCCTGTGCGTCAGCAACTTGTAATAATTAAATGAACCCAAATGAAATGCTGCCTGGAGTGATAATAGCTCCTGAAAGGATCGTAGATGGAAAGTTTGAAAGCAGGAACTGTTTACCCCCTTATTCAAATATATATGCTCAGCACCAAGGCTCTATGGCAGAACAGGGTTGTGTGGAGAAGATATGTGTTGTCTGTTAAGTTTGTTAACTTGAATTAGGCTTCAAGAACTTGTTCCAACTTGGGATTGTTTTAAAAATTACGATTCCAGTGGAATTGTTTCTTTATTGGAATCGTTTGGATGATTTGGTTTCAAATCCGATTATCGTTTTTGTTTTTTTAGCATAGTAATTGGCCCTCTAGTGTGGCTTTATTTTACGTTAAAAGTAAAACTGTAAATCACCACTGAATCAAAATCAAACTTTCCTCTTATTTGTGAAATAAGCATGTGACCTGTTTCCACCCCTTAAAGAATCGGAATCGATAAGAACAGGAATCAAAAGGAAGAATCAGAATAGTTAAATCAAAATGAAGCCCAACCCAGCTCACCTCTACAGTCCTTCATCTATACTTCTTCAGAAACCACTAGATTCACCAAACAACATCACCCGCACTGTGATGACGGTGCATTTGAAATCTGGGAACTGACGGAAGATGAGCAAATATCATGCCAAGGCCTGTTTGTGCATCTCTGTCCCAATATCTACAATGATAACTACAGGCCACATAGTGCAGGTATGTGCAAATGCACAGGAAGTGATGCTAGTTTTGTATTGAACGAGCAGTATACAACCCTCTTGTTAACTTATAAAATGAGAGGTATCTCAGGAAACCCACTGCTTTGCTGACATAGACAATAACTACACTTTCTACTACACAGTTGAAAACCCTTTACAGTCATTAAAAATGCAATATTACTCTTCTCATCATCTGGAGGTTCAGCACTCCAATATTATCCTGGAGCAGTGGGTCAAGCTTTTCAGAGCCTTCCTCAGTCTACATAATCTCCACCTACCCATCAGTCCTGGACTGACTCCAGGACACCCTTAAAGCCCTCTCACTGCATGAACCACACACACAGTTTTTATGAGCCCTTACTCATGAAAAATAACAAACATTTGCCCTGATGGAATTCCTGAATTCTGTCAGGGCAAAGGTCTAACCATTATCCTTCATCATTTCAACAATGGAGGGGCTGATTGTCACTACATATTTCAAAGAAGGTCATTTATAATTGAAGGGAATCAGCTGTCATATCTCTTTACTTCCTGTGAGTAGCAACATGCTAGCATGCAACGTGCTGATCAACCTCACAACGCCAGTAGAGAATAACATCCTTCCGGATCAGATTAAAGTGCAAACAGAACAAGGTCACAAGCATTGCCTTGACATATCTAGCAAAGCCCTCTTGATACCTACACACACTCTCACGTGCACATCTGTGGCCTCCAAAACAACATACAGTAGAATCTTCTGAAAGAGTGGGCTTGTGAGATGGCTAGGGTGGCGATGTTTGAAAAAAATGTCATATAAACTGTTGATTGATTGGATATCTATACTAGAAAATGGGGAGGTACTTGAACTTTCTGGAGGACGGCAAAGAAGCTTTGTGCTGGAGAGAGACGTGTATGATGGGCTTATGGTGTTGTCATTCATCCAGTACATATGTTTAGTATGTATTATGTAGTTTGGTCTCTGTTTTGTTGAATGGTCTTGAATATTGTAGTTACTGTGTGACCTTTTCTTGATTTTTGTCTAGGTCGGTGGTGACGATGAATGGGGGGGGGGTGTTGTGTTCATGTTGAGAAGTGTATGTTTTTATGTTGTTAAAAAAATAAAATAAAATTAACCGTGTTAAGAAAATTTTAGATTTACATAAACACAAAGTCAAATAAAACTTCTTAGCAGAAACATGCCTCACTAAATCATTTCAATGACCTCAGCATATTAGCATGCAATCGCATTGATTAGAATCTGCTGAATTAATGTGTTCAAACATGTTGACTTCCTCCTCTCCTCTGACAGTTTAACACGGCCCACTGACCGGCGTATGGAGTCCATTATGTAGGTGATCCAGCCCTGTGAGTCGTAAGTTTCAGGACACACGCCTGTTTTGACTGGAAGGTTCTGATGTATAGAGGAGTGGAGCTTGGCCAAGTCCTCTTTACCAGGAATAGGGAGGGACAAGTCTTGGAAGGTTTCCACTGTAGAAGAAACCTGTCACACATTTATAGAATTGGTTAAACACAGCATGCCAGCAATAAGAGTGCAGCTTTAAAAAAGATGGTTATAAAATATAACTAGATGTGTGTCTAAACATATCAGTGTGTGGTCAATGACAAATCATTTCACGTTTTTTTTTTTAAAGCATTTGTGACTAGTACAAATAAAAATACAAAACAACTAATCTCAACAAATGGTTGAAATGTTAATTGTTCAATTAAGATTTTAATGCATTTTGTTCATTCTAATCATGAAAAATACTGAAATGACACAATTACACCAGACATACTTTCATCTAAATTTCACTTAATGTGTGGCTCCCTCTGGTGTTGAAGCTCACCCTGTCACAGGTTAAACACTGGACCAGACTGAGGATGGAGCCGTCGAAGATGTCAGAGATCACACTGCGATAGTGAGACTGTTTCTTCTTCCTGGCACTGAGCAGCAGCTGAGCTGGAAAGAGGATATTAGAGGACACACGTAATATTGTTGATGTCGTTGGATGAGGGAAAAGCAGGCGAAAAAGAATGCCTGTGTATAATGTGGCAGACAGAAGACCACCAATGTTGGCTGCATTAACACCTAAAATAGAATAAAATGGAAAAAATAAAATAAAATTCTGAAAATGCCCTTACCTTTTTTAAAGGAGTATGCAGGTCCTGCCGAGCGGAGGGGGCTGGAGCGAGGTGGACAAGAGGACAGTTTGGGATGCAGCTCCTGCAGGGTTCGCACAGGACTGCAGGGAGTGGACTGGGTATGGGTCATTGACGCTTCATTGTCTGGCTCTAGAAAACAGCATGTTGGATGCAGAGAATTTTTAGAGACATAATTCACATGATAGGGATATAAAGCTGAAAAATTCACTTTCATAATCCTGCTGGCCTTATACCGGAGGTGTTGTTGCTCGGCTCTGCCCTTGCCCAGTATCGGATAACTGGTTGTTTTCTTGGCTTTGGACCTCAGTGTTTGTGGTTGGCGTTAACTCCTCTTCCTCTCCCCTCTCTGGAACCCCCTCCTCAGCTGCTGTATCCACATCAGCGTCCTCATCCATCTCTTGCGAGCCTCCACGGAGGGGAGAGCCAGACACTCTCCTTTCCTTCAGCCTCTCCTTTTCCGAGATCACCCCGCCGGTACTGACACCCACTATCCCCCCTGCTGCAGACCTGACCCCGTCACACTCATCCTGCAGTAGGAGCTCGCCGTCACCCACTCCTCCCCCCTCCCCACGGTCACTGCTGGAGCCAGAGTCGCATGATAAGAATTCATCCTCGGACGGGGAACGGTCTCCGTCTCTAATCTCCTCCCCATCACTTCCCTCCCCACTCATGCTGCACTCTGTCAGAGGCTCCTTCAGCTCTTCGTGTAACTGGTCCATCAGACAGCGAAGGAACTCTTGAGTGTCCTGTAGCAAGAAAAAAGCACATTGCATTCACCCAAGAGGAATATGCATGAGTGTGTCTACATGTACATAAACACAGATAGAAGTTTTGCAAGATGACTATTTTAAAACAAGAAGATAGACAGAGTAATGTGTGAGTAACTTCACAAAAAAACATTTTCTACATTGGTAAGAAGTGGTACAAGGAGGACCTAATCATACCCACTGAAGACAGGTAAAATTCAATATTTAAAAACACGTTTTGACTTATCAGTCAAACAAAACCAGACACTTACTTATTACCAATCAAACATATGATAAGCCTGAGTAAAACATGAAACTATTTCTAAACATAATTATTGTTTTTACAAAGAATCAGACAAACTCCAAGGTTTCATTTGAGTTGTTTGTGTAGTTCAAGAAATAATTCAGTTTTTCTTCCTTCCACAGAGTCTGACCAAGTCGCAGATGCATTTGTATTTGTAACTATTCTGCATGCAGATTGAAGGTATGTTGAGATATAAGTTTAGCCTAACTTGGCTCAAATACTAGACATCTATTGGATCAAGAAGCGTCTCTGAAGTTAAAGGAATAGTTTGACAATTTGGGAAATGCACTAATTTGCTTTCTTGCCCGAGAGTAAGATGAGAAGTTCAATACCACTCACATTTTTGTGCGCAAAAAGTAGAGCTACAGGCAGTAGACGGTTAGCTTAGCTTAGTTGTATCCCTCTACTGCGCTAAATTGGGCTAACTACTCCTCTCTGCAAGAAAGCAAGAAGTACTTTCCCAAAAACTACTGTTTTAACAAATACACTAATAAACCTCTCTAAGAGGATTGAATGGAAAAAAACATAAGTACATATTGTAGTTCATACAATTATAAAGTTGCTAACGTCATGATTACCAAAGAAATTAGGTCATATCCATCCTTCTGTTTTACATAACAATTTGTCTGGTTCTGGGGATGTAAGCAAAATACTAAAATTCTCCAAAAACTGAAGTGACGTGAACAACACAAATCAAGGCTTTGGTTATTAATAACAAATGTAGTAACAACAAAAATAACAGTAATCTTTAGGGAATGTGTGAGGGAGATGCACAGGGGTTCACAGTTTAGAAACAAAAAGAACAAGACCGTATCAAGCTGTTGAGTGATGCCAGGTGTAGTTACCTGCTGGCTGCTTGCCCCTACCTGCTGAGCGTAACCACGAAACATGGGGTTTACTAGTTTGATGCCATGAGACAGACTGGTAGGCACGACATAGCTGGGCCTGGGAGGGTAGCCGCCATGAGAGTTAGTTTGATATACTTTATATGATTCATTAGTACATAACAGTCTTGTATAGCTACATTCTGTTACTTGTATAAAGTAATTTTATGTCACTTGTATGTGTTTGTTACCGTTTTTTATGCCAGAGTTCTGAGATCAGTTTCTGGTAGCTCTTACAGAGAGCAGGCTTCTTATCGGTCCGGACCAATCCACTGCAGTCCAGGAAGAACTGAGTGAGAGGAGGACTGGTAAGGAAAGAGAGAGAAACAATTGTCAACACAACTGTCTAACTAAAAGAAAAACGAAATAACAAACAGAGGAAAAAAAAGCCACACCCCTGGTAATTGACCAAATGTAATGACAGGAGGTGACCTCACCAGTTGGACAGGGCTTGAAGAGCGGCATTCATGTAGCAGGAGTTACCAATATTTTTCATTCCTGTCAAGCCTACAAACAAGAGAAACAGCCGTACAGGTTGTTTTTTTTTTTAATCCCCAGAGAATGCAAAAGTGTACAAACTAAGTAATTTTGATATGAACACATTTTTTAGAATGAAGGACACCACTACAATCACACAGGATCCCACCCACCCCCTCCATCAATCCTTTCAGTTACTGACATCAGGTCGAAAACACAAAGTCCTGCTGGCACATGAAACATACAAAAAATCCTTCATTCCCACTGCCATCACCATACTGAACATTCACACATAGGCAACATTTCCCACTCTGTTTAGTTTTCTTTTTGCACTTTGCACTGTTGACTTTATGTCATTTGAGCTGCCCTGTCAAAGATGAATTTGACAAAGTTTTTTTATTTTTTATTTTTTTTATTTTTGGGGCTTTTCTGCCTTTAATGGCAGCTAGGTGAGGAAAGGGGAGAGAGAGAGGGAAGACATGCAGGATGTTGTCACAGATTGGACTCGAACCCTGAACCTCTGCATCAAAGCATAAACCTCTATGTAAATGTGCGCCTGCTCTACCAACTGAGCCAACCTGGCCACAAAGTTTGTCTTATCAAGGGATAATTATCAATGGTATTCTAGATGAATGAAAACATGCCCAGAAACTATTCGTAAGACTCGTAATTTGATTCGTAAAATCAGTTATATCTAATTCATACATATGGCAGCTGTGTCCTAATAGCATGAGCACTTACAAATTTGGGAAATTCAAGTGCACTGTTGTTTAGAAAAATAAAGGTTGACAGTACCTCTGGGTTTAAGCTCATCGTCCTCTGAATCTGAACCTTCTTCTTCTGCGACAGCAATTGGTACTGCTTTTAGTGGGTGACCTACTGGCTGAGGAGCTGCTTCCTAAGAAATAGATTAAAATATACTATAAATATGAAAGGGAGTAAGGAATAGGTTGTGTGAATTTGAAATGGCATTACTAAGAGTTTAAATGGGAGACAGGTGAGAAGGCAAAGTCATACCTGCTCTGTGGCTTTACAGTGGTGGGGAGCAGCAGGTACAAGCACCAGTGGAGGCCTGTGCTCCAAAAATACCTCCCGCTCGCACACATAACACCAGATCCTGAACGTCGTCAGGTTCACAGTCAGGTTGTGCTTCTTAGCCTAAAGGAAACACATTTGCAATCATTCAAGGGACTCTGTTTGACATTTTTCCTCCCATAACCATCCAGCAAGGAGATACACAGACAAGAATGTTTTGAAGAGAAGATTTTACCTGTGCATGCAGGGTGCTGTGATCCGAAAAGGACTCTCCACAACCGACATATGGGCAGTCACTCTACAGAGCAGAGACACTGTATTAGATAGGCTTCTGAATCCTCTCTTCTATCTTTCAAAGACATTACGTCACAATATCTTCCTGTCTTGGCTTAATCTTAAAGTTAATTCTGTACTAGAATGTCAAATGTCAGTCTAAATTAATTGCTGTAACTGCATATATTGTGCACTTCCTTGCCTGCCTAAGTTTTTCATCTACTACTGATTCATTATTAACCATTCATCTGGCCTTATCTAAAATGCAGTGCTAGTTGCGCTTTCAGTAGTCATTTATGTCACAAGTTGGACAAACCAGCAAAATAACCCTTGAAAAGAAAGATTTAAAACCTTTAAAAAGGACCTTACCTGCAGACATGCCCACAGGTTTGGGCCCCCTGCACCACAAGACTGGCAAGTTCCCTGCAGCATGAATAGAATAGAATCAAAAGGATCACAATAAAATATTAGAAATGCACAAACATGTTGGTTCACTCAGGAAGAGTGAGAGCTGACACAAGCAAGGATGCTTTTCACTGTCGATACCCAATAAAGACAACATAGCAGGGCAAATATTCCAACTCGTGGTTATTACTAAAGTGGTACAAAGCTGCTACAACAACCTTAAGGGACGTGTAGGCCATGGCACACACATCCAATGACCTGAACTGGGCTTCTTTGACATTCCAAGTAAAGGAATGAAAACCCACCTTGGATTTCTGGAGGAGATCTTCCTTGGTTACCTCTCCTATGGAGTCCAGGTGAGGACAAAGCTCTTGTTCAGCCATAGCTACTCACTCTCTTCGGGGGGACGTCTGCTAATTTGACAGTGCGGTAATAACAAAACTGTAGTCATTCAGGTGACAATGTGTTGTAGCTAAAGCTAGCTTCCTCCTCTCAACACAAAAAACACGAAATGCACCTATATAAATCAGAGGCACCTGACTGACAACGGAAACACAAGTTAGATACCAGTGTTGTGGAGACCATCCCTTCAATCCCCAGACTATACCAAATAATTACACAACTTAAAGGCCTTATGTTTGCCAACGAAAGCTCAAAAACATCTCATTACTGCAGCGATGACAACAGCAGTTATGAATGACTCATATTTACCAACAGAAGCAGCTGCCACGATGATAATCGCTATTTTTCATTCTTCTGGTAGACAAACCATACTGGATGCGGTCGGGCGACAGTATGCTAGCAAGATATCGAGTATCCGAGCTGAGAGCCGCAACACCCCGGTCCACCAGCCCCAAACAACTCACTCCCCCCTCCCATCCCAAGCACGGCACGGCACGGCACGGCAAGACGCAGGGCTGGAGGAGGAAACACGGTGACGTCGGTCTGACAAATCCAGCCCACAGCGATGGGCTGGAGAATAAACCTCCCTTTTCATTGATTTTTGTCTTGCTAGTTGTGTATCTTTGTAATGTATTTGATACGTGTAATTTAGCAAAAACCGTTATTCAAATAGGTATACATTTGAACAATTTTATTAATTAAGCGTAAAGCTCCCTGTTTACGGAAGTGACGTAATATTGTACGTTGTTGAAATGAGTCACCAAGTTCTCTCAATACATCCCATAGACTGTTAATATTAATGACTTGTTATTATTATTATTACATATCGATTAATAATATACAGTCTATGATACACCCATGCTTTTAGTATTTTTTTCAGTCAACTTTGTCCACTGTGGGATGAACGGTTGAGCACATAATGCGTATAACGCAAGAAAGAAGAGTGCATTTACAAACCGTATCTCACTTTTCAGTTTTGAATCATGGAGGAAATTCAGATAGAGCAGCAGTAGGCTACTTCAAAGAATAGTTTGCCATTTTGGGATTACTTTGCGAGTGCTAGAGGAACGAATGTGGATTTGACGGCCCAGGGACTGCTGATAAAATGTAGAATAGCAAGCTATTAATTGGTCATTGTCCCAAAAAGAATAAAGACATATTCGTCTCAGTTTCAATCCATCCATCCATACAAATGAAAAACCAAGGATTTGGCCAGCAGGTGTCACCATTTTTTTTTACTATAAATATGCTTTGCAACAGTGAACCATCTTTTACAGTCTTCTATTAGACACAATTATTAATACTGTAAACCCAAATACCAATTTCCTGCCCAGAACATTTTCTCCACATTCTACTTGCTCTGTTTTCTGTAATTGTATGATTTTAAGTATACTGACTTTTTACGGATTTGTATTGATGTTTCAAGGTCAGCAGTGCTGATTCCCAGTTACAAGATGGTAATTAGCACACCAAAAAAATAGATTATTTAAATTGTTTAAATGCTGATGGAGTTTAAATGGGCTGAACAGGTGAGATCAACCTAAATACTCATGTAGTGACTCTGTATAAGCACGCACAAGCATTAAGACGTACAGTTAGTCATCATCATGATCTACTGTATGAACCTTTGTCCACTAATTAAAGAATAGTTTGTAAAAGGTAAAACATATCCCATTAGTGTGGGTCCCAGCACAATCAGGTATCCCTGGAAACCAAAAAGCAGACAAATTGTCAAAAGAAGCAGTAAATATGTAAACTAGATAAATGTGCTTGAATTAGAATAGACCTATCATAGCAGACATGTTATAATAGGCCTTCAGGAAATGTACAGGTGTTACTAATGTTGTATTCAAGAGCCCCAGTAAGCCATGAAAGTGTGACATTGAGCCACTATGCACAGGACCCTGAAACTGAAGCAGCCAAATGGAATTTAGGCATTATTAATGAATTGTATTATTTACACCGGTCCTTTTCCACTCTCACGATTCATGTAGGAAACATCAACTCTAAATTCCTACCAACTCCTCTGAAGCAGACCAAGCTGAGTAACTTACTGTCTGTCAGGTTGTCAGAGTCATGTGTTTGTCTTTATTGTTAAAAAAAGAAATACACAGAAATGAACTAGATCATCTGTAACGTAAATGTTAGTAAAATCAATACAAAATAAGAAATGTAAAAAAAAAAGATCAATAAAATAAAGTTTTTGTAATGTTATTTCTTTTGAAAGTTATGGTTATGACGTGCATGGCGTGTTAAGACTGTATATTGCAACGCTGATCCAGAGTCCGAATCCTAATCTTTAAAACTACGAAGCTGGAGCAAGCGATAGCTGTGATATCTGACTCTAGATCGGTGCATAAGCTGCCACGTAACCACGGTCTAAGCCTCGCGGTATTTAGGCTACCCAGAATGCCTCGGTCTTCCTTTCTGCCTGAACCGACATGGTGGGTGCATAGTCGTTTCTTCTGGAGAATTACTATAGTTGTTGTATCTCTCTTCATCCTCAAATGTAGGGTTATTTTGAAATTATAGGACGTACCTATGCTTTCTGTGAAGCTTGTGTGTTTATATAATGTCGTTATTGTGCGTCGATATTTTTCTTTATTTGTGTTATTCGTGTTTAAGTTGATCCTTGTGTAGCCGGTACGAGTAGCACCGTGAATCCTTGTCAGAAGCTAAAGCTAACGATGGGGAACACGCTTGGTCTCAGAAGCTCGTTTGCCCTCATTTTTTTGGGTTTTCCGCATGAATGTGGACTACCAGTACCTAAACTGGTACAAATTTTATATTGCAACAAATGGAAACTCAACTGAACGGTAACGTGATGTAGTGGGTTACAAGTATCCGGTTTGTGCACCCGGTTGTGTTGAGTAAATGGGCCCAAGCATTATAGCTAATGTTGTCTTAAATTCAGTTAGATTTTATTGGTGGGAACGTTATTGTTGGCAGCTATAGCTTAGATATAGTCTACATGGTTAGTGACTTTGGTAGCTTGAAGTTAATGTGAGAATGTCCAGGTTTGTGAATTTTAAAAGCTTGAGCAGTGGTAACGTTAGCAGCTTGACGTTAGCATTTAGCTCTGGTTGTATGGCATGCTAACATTGTAAGGTTAAAGTTATCAAAATGGGGATTTGGCTAGTTTTATTTCCTGCACTGCTTAGATGCTTTACTTCTAGTGCTTGTTTTTACTGCATTGACAGCTAACTGATCTAAGACTAGCAAATGCAGTATGTAATTTGGAAACTGGTTTGGACGAGGATGGATGCCAAAGCTCATGCATGCTGGTAATCACAATCGTCAACCAAGAGCCGAAATCTACCTTATTTGGACAAGGCATTATACGTGTAATGACCTCTACAATTATGCTGTGCTTTACAGAACAGCTGTAGGATTAAAATGCAAACTTAGCTAGACTTGGAATTTTGGGTCAAATTAGTTTTTATATTCTGTACCTTAGTCAGAAACGTGTTAATGTCAAAGTTGGGTTTCATGTAAATTAATTGTAACATTTTTAGTATACATTGTTGATAAAACCATTGGCCTTGATGCAGTGATGACTTTAATTTCTTAAACTGAAACAAGCCATGATGCTTTTTGAGCTTTTTAACCCTGAGCATTGGCCAAAATGCATAATGAATGTTTTTCACGTTTTTAAATAACATTTATTAACACCATGTGTTTTTTGTTCCTGACAGCCTAAGGGAAAGAAGGCTAAGGGGAAGAAGGTGGCACCTGCCCCTTCTGTGGCCAAGAAACATGAGGCCAAAAAAGTAGTCAACCCCCTGTTCGAAAAGAGGCCAAAGAACTTCGGCATCGGTAAGTAGCCTTAGGTTTCATTTTGAGAACTAGGGACTGTAAAGGTGCAGATGATGTAAACGAATATTTGCTATCTTATCCACACTGAAGACAACTTTTATCACCAAGATCGCTGATGCACGTAAAATTTAAACCTTAAAAGACTTTGCCATAGTCTGATTTTCAGATATTAAACATGTATCGTCTTTTCACACAGGCCAGGATATTCAGCCCAAGCGTGATTTGACACGCTTTGTGAAATGGCCTCGTTATGTCCGCTTGCAGAGGCAGCGCTCCATCCTCTACAAGCGTCTGAAGGTTCCTCCTGCAATCAACCAGTTCACCCAGGCTCTGGACCGCCAGACTGGTAAGTTTCACTTCTGTGAAGAAAACTAGTATTTTAAGGCTTTTGGGTCCTTGATAGTTGTAGCTTTGCAAATGATGTGAAAGAATATTTGCTATCTGAATAACTGCTGACATTCCACCAAGATCACTGATGCAATAGAAAAATGATCCACTTGTCATGCTGTGGAACAAACCATACTTGGGGCAACTGTTCGGTTGGATGAATTCAAATTTGTAATTTCTCCTCAGCCACACAGCTGTTCAAGCTGGCCCACAAGTACAGGCCAGAGACCAAGCAGGAGAAGAAGCAGAGGCTGCTGGCCCGCGCTGAGCAGAAGGCGGCTGGAAAGGGAGATACCCCTACCAAGAGGCCCCCTGTCCTCCGTGCAGGTGAGATATAAGAACTAAATGTAAATAGTGCTGTAGAAAGTGTTGATGGGTAACATGTTAGTCAGACTGTTACACATCCAATATTTTAAGTCTATGTTAAAGTGTGAATCCTGTGAAGTCAAATTGAACTTGGCCTTGATGCGGTGATGTTTGAATTTCTTCACCTGAAACTTACTTTGATGCTTTGAGCTTTTTAACCCTGAGCATTGGCCAAAAATAAGTGAAATATTTTCAGGGGTCGGCTTTGCAGAAGATGATTTCCTTTCCTTATACCATTCTTTACAGGTGTGAACACTGTCACCTCTCTGGTGGAAAGCAAGAAGGCCCAGCTCGTTATCATTGCCCACGATGTGGATCCAATTGAGGTAAACTTGTCGCAGCCGTGGGACTTCCAATATTGTGTACTAGACAAGTGGTCATTGGCAATGATGTATGAATTTCTTCACCTGAATCCTCTATGTGGATCAAAACTTACGAGCTTTTTAATTCTGAGCAAAGACCACAAACTAAGAGTATGTGTTTAAAGACATTTTATTGGAGACATATCAATTCTTGGTCAGAATCAACATTTTGATCCAATTTTTCTTTTCTTCAGTAGATTACCTAAATATTTCTCTTGCGTCTCCTTTGCTCTTGTAGCTCGTTGTCTTCCTGCCAGCTTTGTGCCGCAAGATGGGCGTCCCGTACTGCATCGTCAAGGGCAAGGCTAGACTGGGCAGACTGGTGCATAGAAAGACATGCACGTCAGTTGCCTTCACACAGACTAACCCGTAAGTATGCACATAAACTGAGCTGTTTGTCAGTAGTTTTATTACAGTATGACCTGTCTTATGAGATCTTTAACTTGGCCTCGATGCAGTGATGTTTGAATTTCTTCACCTGAAACTTACTTTGATGCTTTGAGCTTTTTAACCCTGAGCATTGGCCAAAATATAAATATTTTTGGTAAAAGTAACTTAACACCTATAGGGCATTTTCTGCAGTAGTTCACAATAATAAATAATCCACTTACTTTATTGTCATGGTGTTAACTTATTTTATATTGGATAAGTTTCATCAAATTCTCAAGGACTGTACTGTTGGGAGTGTCTACTGCTAGGTTAGTCAGATGCTCTAATTAGATGTTTACATTGTCTGTCAGAACACCTAATTTTTGAGAACAAGTGTGAAGCTAGAATTGTTTTAAACCAATTAATGCGTATACAACTACACTTATCTACTTTTTTTTAGTCAACATAGTTATTAAATCAGTAACCCCTTGTAGCTCAATCTCCAAATAGTGTCAGCACTGTATAAACTAGATGTGTTTTTCCTAGTGAGGACAAAGGTGCACTTGCCAAGCTTGTGGAAGCCATCAAGACCAACTACAACGATAGATATGAGGAGGTGAGGATTCATTTGACTTTACTGTATAAAGTTTATCAGTCTAAAATTGCATATTATCAGAGACCAATTGCACCCTTTAAATCCTGTTTTTCAACCTGTTTTTAGATCCGTCGTCACTGGGGAGGTGGTATCATGGGCCCCAAATCAACAGCCCGCATCACAAAGCTGGAGAAGGCAAAGGCCAAGGAACTGGCAACCAAGCTTGGTTAAATTGTTTGGAATAAAAAAAATGTATGTCCTAAAATAAGAGTCTTTGTTTTGTACAGCTAAATATAGTATAATGGAAAGCATTATGCAAGTGTAGATTAATTTACAGTGCAGTAAGGTCTTAGAATGTGTATATTGTTTGGTTGTCAAATTAAATACAAGATTTTTCCTTCCTGCAGTTCAGGATGAAAAGGAAATATTTGCAGAAAGGGCTGGGTACTGAATTCAGTACTTTTAGGCAGGGACCAAAATTGCCTTGTAAAGTGTTGAAAAACACCTTGTCTTTAAATACTTGGGAGTAAATTTCAGTGGCAATGAGCCAATAAGCATGCAGTATGCTTCTACCTATATCTTAACATGCTGACTGGCTGTCTAACGTTGCACGTCATAGAAGCAGGCAGGAGAAATGGTTAGACTGGGCTTAGGTAGTAGGGGCTGAAATATGCATCCAAAGATTAATGCCATAATGTAATTTTATAAGCTTTGTATCAGTCACAGTATTTGTACGTTTAACTAGACCCAGCCGTTGTTGCAGATGTGTGATCCGGGGGGGGGTCGTTCCTTTTTTGCGGTGGGTGATGCAATTGATCGGACAACCGTAACATTTAAAGGACAGGAATTTACAATTTCATAGAAATGTTTGATTTTTGGCATAGTAAAAATAACCATTTCCTCAGAACTGAAAATCATCCAATTGGTGCGCTGCAAGATGTCAATGCAGCTCATCTTAATTGTTCAAATATTAAAATGCACAGCTGGAGCATTTATTTGGCAACATGTAAGAATTCAAGAGCTAAAGTCAGTTATTTATTATGTTACAATAAACCACAACTATATACAATACATTTGACAGTTTGCAGCAAGCTGAAACTGGTGAAGCACAAATGAAATACATCAGCAGTGTGCTTTGCAATGTCCACTGCATAATCCTTTTACAATTTAATCTTCTTGATGAACTTTGCATACCACATGTAGGAGGTTGCTGCACACAAGCCATACCTGAAAGAAACAAAGTGTTTGAAAAAAGGGAACTTATAAGTGGGTTATTTTTAGAGACAGCATTTTCTTTTCTCCACCAACCATGTGATTATGTACTGCATGTGTTCATTCCTTAGTGTGACTCGGGTCTGTCCACCGATTGGTCCACCAGGAATTGTGCTCTCTGTGTGATACAAGACATTGTCATTACTTGTACTACACAAATTTATGCTACTATTTCTGCACACCCGTAGAATTATTACCAAGTGAATGAGCTAATTGTATAACCTGATATTCACTATGATAGAGCATTAAACTTGATGGTTTGAGAACTTACCGAAGTCTGCGTCTATGAAGATGGGCTCCGCTCCAGTGACGCTGCCCATGGCTTCCAGGTCACGATAATGCCAGCGGTTTCTCTCCACATCGTTGTTGGGTACAAAGGGTTTGCGGGTCTCTGTCAGCCTAACTACCCCAACCACCTCCACATCACCCTCCACCTGCACAGAAGCATTACAATTTGTGAAATTAGTTAGGGTTAACCCTAACCCTAAATGTAAGAATGAATGGTGCAGCTGTTTCCTATAATATAAATTGTGATAATGATTTTGTGAGGTTGGTTAAAGCTGGGATGTTACATCAAAATTGCGGCACCACTAAAACAAAATGAGTACTATAAATTAGTGACAAACAAGTTAGTTTGTAGTTGTGTCCACAAACTACTAACCTGTCCCTTCAACCTGGTGTCTGGTCTTATCTTCTGCCTTGGGACGTATCCTCTGTTCACCAGGATGGTGATGCTGCATAAGAACGTAGCAAACATCACTTAGTGTTGGATGTAAGATGACTTCACTAACTACAGGGTTTTATATGTTGTCTCACCCGAGGTCGGTACAGTGGAATGGAGTGATAACATTCGCGCCAGTCTCTCCACTTGAAGACAGCCTGCCCGCCTCCCTGGCTTCTTTCTCTGGGTCGACTGGTGAGCGGGGCAGAACGTACAGCTCCTGGGAGTGGTCATACTGTCCACGCACTTTGACCCTTCTGTACTCAAGGCTCTTCAGCTCATGAGGACTAAGACACAGAAAGAAAAATGTCAAGAAAATCTGCACATTAATTGGTAAAATAGATACAGATTTTGGGAGGCCCAAAATAGCAACCTCAGTCGTAAAAGGATTTATTGTTAATTTGTGAGGTTATCAAGAATATAAACAGAATTTTAAAGCTTTAGTGGGTAACTTTTCTTATTAATGAACGTCATTTACATTCAAGCCATTGCCAAATGAGTTGCTACAAAGCTAATTAAAAGGTATGAGGTTTTTTAACATTAACATGAGTCCCCCCCAGCCTGACTATGGTCCCTCAGTGGCTAGAAATGGCGATAGGTGTAAACCAAGCCCTGGGTATCCTGCTCTGCCTTTGGAATCTTGCCCCTTATGAGGTCATAATGGGCAAGGTTACCTCCCCTTTCTCTGCTTTGGCCACCCAGAGAATTTGGGCCACCCATGAGAGAGAGACATCATGGCTTTCAAACAAGCAAAGTTGCAGTTGGCCTCTGTGTGGCGGAGGGGTGGTGGGGGTGAAGCTCGATCACGGAAGGCTTGTACCATGTGGAAGCGCCGACAGTGTTGTTGTCATTACTTAAAATTCCTCATGGGGCCAACTACGTATTATAGCTTTAAAGGTTATCTTTAACTGTTTATGTACTGCTCCAGTGTGTCATTTAATATTTCCACATATAAAAATAAATGCATACATTAATTGATAATATGTGCGTAGTTCTAAAATCTGCCTCGCAAAGCAGGAGGGGATACAGTGTGTGTCTGTGATTAATAGTAAATGTATCTAATATGTACTTACTCAATAGGAAGAGGAATGGGTTCCTCAGTAGTGAGTCTTTTCAGCTCACTAATCAGCTGCAGTTTCCACTGACGTCGTTTCACCTTAACAGAAACAAAAGTAACTGAGTATATATTTTTTTATTTATTTTTTAAATGTGACAACACAAAGTAAATAAGCCGTACCTGCCATGTACCAAGGCCGAAGGTGGTGGCCGGGATGAGCAGCAGGAACCATTTGAGGAAAGAGTCTTCTCCTTTCTCTGCTCCGGCTGCTGTGGAGCTCGACAGTCGCCCAAAGGTAATACACTTTCCTGGAAATACACAATACACAGGACAGCACTTTACATTTCCCACTGGATGAATGCGAGAAGAGAATGTTATGCACAAATGTCATTTAGTTAAGCCTTAGCCTACACTAATATTGCTGTACATTTGAAATGGTTATATAATATAACATGTATAAATACATGTGGTCTTTTCCCCATTATTTTCACAAATTTGACCTTAAAATTCTAATTATAATGTGAGTCAAATACCATACTGTATCCAGTACATATATGAATATTTCCTGATTACAAACCTTAATTAATTCCAAGTTTACACTATAACAACTGAATCTTATGTGCACAGAGTGGTTAAGAGCCTATCACTAATCCTGTATTTTCATTTATTTGTCTTAAATGAAAATCCCCATGGTAGTTGCTATGGACTTTTTGCTTTTATGTGGATCACCTTCTGCAGGTTTGAGGAGTGGCCGTCTGGGCAGGAGGAGAGTCCTCTTGATGTCAATGAAATGTGTCTGCAGTAACAAACAGACAGCTCAGAAATCTGCAACTACTGGAAAGTGACATTCACTAGAATCCGTGAAATTTGGGAAGTTAAAACGCGGACATGAAACAAGTAACTTACCTGTTTGCTTAGTGTCGTTATCACCCTGGTGGAATAAGCCAGCGCGGATTTCAATGAAGCCATGCTCGGTCAAAACACCAATTAAAAGTGGGATAAGAACTGGATGAGACCGACTACATAACAGCTACATACATAACTGCTCCGTAGGGGGACTTATTCTGGTGTTACTACTTCCGGGTGACGCCCCGCCCCGGCATGATACCCACGTGTGTGTACAGATGAGAAATGTGTTGATGTTCAGTTAGCTCATGTGTTTGGTGTGTCTGTTTTTGCTGCGTTAAAAGGCAGCTCGGTTCATCCGGCGACATGGATCTCGCCTCCAAGGACTCGTATATTCAAAAGCTGGCTAGTACAGTGTTATCCCAACGAGACCAGGAGCCACAGAAGAGACATTTTGGTAATGTTAGCTAACTGCTTTAGCACTGCCAACATATCCTTGATCAATTTTTCTGTGCTTTAACTGTAAAAATGATATGTTTATTTGTAGATAATGTGTTAATGGTTGTTGACAAGATTAAAGTGGATTTGTCATCAACATACAGAATGTGGCTATTATTGCTGTTGACCAACAGAGGCGCTACACTGTCTAAAAAGCAGTTTTTTTCCTGATGTAGTAGCTAAAGGTATCAGAAATAGGCAAGAGTGATCAATCTACAAAAAACTAACTAAAATAACTTTATTATGAATTTTACATTTGAGATATTTATTAAACAAATACCAACTATTCTTAATTTCCAGCTTCTGAAATGTGATTTGCTGAATTTTTGTAAATTAAATATCTTAAATGTTCTGAAATATTTGGCGAGCACCACTGGAAATTGTGACATTTTCTGACATTTTACAGACAGTTCACGTATTAATCTTGTGTTGAACATGAATTAATTGCACATTAGTGTAGTTTAAGATTATTTGCCTTTTTGTTTTTAAAAAGAAAAAAACAATATTCCAATTAGCCAGGGATTAATCATTATAAAATCACAATCTCGATTCACCCTGTTTGTGATTTAATTTTAAATAACATTGATTTAAAAATATATCTAGAGTACAGGCCAAAAGTTTGGAAAACCTTCTCATTCAATGCATTTCCTTTTATTTTCATGACTATTTACATGTAGAGTCTCACTGAAGGCATCAAAACTATGAATGAACACATATGGAATTATGTACTTAACAAAAAAGTGTGAAATAACTGAAAACATGTCTTATATTCTAGTTTCTTTAAAGTAGCGACCCTTTGCTTTGATTATTGCTTTGCACACTCATGGCATTCTCTTGATGAGTTTCAAGAGGTGTGTGTGTGTGTGTATGTATGTGTGTATATATGTGTGTATGTATATATATATATGTGTGTGTGTATATATATATATATATATATATATATATATATATATATATATATATATATATATATATATATATATATATATATATACTTGTGTATATGTATACATACTGTATTTTAAATGACTTTGATTGACTTGGTGTTGCCTATGCACGTTAACATTCCTGTGACAATTGCAGAACCACTGCAGTTCAATTGACATACATGTGATTATTAATAGATGTGTTTGTCTGTGTGCAGCTTATTTCAAGGGTAAAAATGACACGGGTCCTCCAAAGAAGAAGAAAAAGTGTAAAAAGAAGAATTTTAAAGAAAAAGGCATCGATAAGAAACCACCGACTCCAAAATCCCAACCAAAGCCTTCGCCGTCAGCTGCAGCACAGAAAGGAGCGGCCGCAGCAAAACTGAATGGCTCCAAAACTCAGAGCGTAAATGGATCTACAACACAGGCCCCTAAAGGTACAGTAAGTGTATCATTACACGCTCTGCCCGTTATTAAAAACATTTAGTGTTTCCTGCCTTCATGTTTTTTTTTTTTTTTTTCCTTCCTTTAAGGAGGGAATGTAGAGTCCAACTTCTCCACAGTAGATGTACTACGCAAGAGACTTCATGAAAAGATCGAAGAGTCCAGAGGGCAGGTATGCAGCCTTTAAAGATGGTGCAGACAATGAAACATGAAGGTTAACCAGCTAAATTAGAAAGCAAGTCAATGTTTACTTAAAATGTTACATTTGAATATTGTATATTTATTTCTACAACTCATTGATGGAAGAGAAACCGATGCTAATCCTTTGCTGGTATATGTCGTGGCAATACTGGCTTACATGTATTGCACAGAGATAGGCACACGGATGGAGAGCTGCTGTCTCTTTATATCTTGGCTTTGTCCTTCCCCTCCGGTTAGGGTCATTTCTTTTAGTTAGGCTACATCAACACTACTTTGTTTTCATTTTATGTTTAAATGCCATTGTGAAACCAAAACAATCTTCGTCCACGCAATGCATTGTATCAGGAATCATCCCTGTCTATATTTACGCGCCTGACCGCACATATCACATGACCATTTGATACATTGGGTATGTGTGTGCTGGTGTTAACAGGAAGCAAATTGTCTAAAGTTATTCTACGTTTTAAAGTCATGAATGAACGGTGGCAGAAAGTAAGACCCAGGGATTTATTTTCTTGGATTGAAAGGTACGTAAGCATACCTAAACAATAAGACTGACGTGCATAGTTGTTTCTAAACGTGTCCGTTTCTGCCCGTCCAGACTATGTTGTCACCCCGCAGTGTTCAAACTTAAACTTATGTCTTGAATAGTTTATATTTGACTAATATTTGACACTAATCTTTTGCCAGGGAGCCCCTAAGAATGCAGCATCAGAAGCGGTCCAGGCAAAGCGAGCCAAACGAAAGTTGGAACGGGAGCGCAAAAAGAGGAAGAGAAAAGAGTTTCGCATGAAGAAACTAGCTGAAGAAAGTGGCCAAGAACAGCAGCCGGAGGTAAAACAGGAAGCGGAGTGTGCCCCTGCGGCAAGCAAAAGAAATGAAACCGCCATTGTGTTCAACAAGGTGGAGACAGTGGAAGAGGTGTACATAGACAAGGTGCAGAAAAAGAAGAACAAGAAACAGAGCATGAAGGGCCAGATAACACCACTGACGGGGAAGAACTACAAGCAGCTGCTCAGTCGCGTAG
Source organism: Percina caprodes (assembly GCA_013375575.1). Taxonomy (NCBI): domain Eukaryota; kingdom Metazoa; phylum Chordata; class Actinopteri; order Perciformes; family Percidae; genus Percina; species Percina caprodes. The sequence continues at coordinate 941,017 of JABXJD010000016.1, read as the reverse complement.
AGGCTCGCAAAGCACAGCTGGAACAGCTAAGGGCGAAAGATGAGGGGAAGGCACGCGAGATGGAGGAGAAGATGAAGTGGACCAACTTGCTTTATAAGGCAGAGGGCATCAAAATCAAAGACGACGAGGAGATGCTGCGCTCCTCCTTGAAAAAGAAGGAGAAGAGGCGTACTCAGCGAAAGAAGCAGTGGAACACGCGTAGTGAGACCATCATAGAGAAGATGCAGCATCGTCAGGACAAGAGAAAGAAGAATATCCAGAAACACAAGAACGTCAAAATGGAAAACAAGAAGAACAGGGCGCGGAAGAAAGGCAGAGTTCTGCCTGAGGATTTGAAAAAAGCATCAGTTTAGAGGAAGTGTGTTATGTGATGTTTTATGGCAAGATGAGGCAATGTTTAAAAAAAAGTAAATCAGTCTCTTTTATGGAACTATGATTTATTTACATGATTTGAAAGTGCAACTGTAGTCCTGTACCTTCCTTCCTGTTAACAATCTATGATGTGTGTGTTGTCAATAAAATGTTATCCTTCATTCTGGTGGACATTAATGATGACTCTATTGTAGAAGTTGTTTATTTTACCAAATATCAAACCTGATATACACTCAATTGCTTTGGTTAGATCAGAAGATTGATACTACGCTCATGTTCTCACTCTAAATATGAAGCTAACTTAGCTAGTTAGCGTAGTTAGCTTAGCCTAAAGACCTAAAAGTAGAATGAACATTGTCGTTCAAATCAACATAGCAGGATGGTTAAAGTGTCAGCCATTTTAATGTGTGTTGTTGCGACTGAAAATAACTGGCTGTTGTAGCGGCTAACTTCCACATGAATTGCAAACTGGCTTGCATCGAGTTGCGGACTCACTTAGGTGAGGTTTTGCAAAAATGAACAGTAGAGGAGTAAGAAAGCAAGGAGTGGTGGCTTAGCAATATGTCTGTTACCTTGCTGCAAAAGAGGAAGGGAGCAGTGGTGGAAGAAGTATTCAGATTTCCTTTACTTAAAGGTACAGTAAGTACAGTTGATATTTGAACTCAACTGCCAAACAAATGCAACCCAGAAGCACCGCTGCCCATATTCAAAGACCAATAACTACTACCTCCTCCATGTTGCCTCCCCCCTAGCCTGGTCCTACCAGACTCGTATATTTAATTTGTACAGTGTCTGTTCTGCTCTTATTCTATTTCTTAAGTATAAGCTATCCTGGACTACGTCCAAAGCTTAAAAAAATCTGCCTACCAGCACACTAAAGCTCACTATTTAACATGTCTTAGTAGCAGTAGTGATAGTGTTTTTAGTTGAAGATTATGTGCCACACTTTTTTATACTATAGGCGCAGTTTCAGCTATTTTGAAGTTGCCAGGCAACGTCTTTATGTAATACTAATTGCACACTTACAGTATATTGTTTAGTGTGCTACTGAGCGGTGTGTGGCTGAATGCTTCGCCCTTTACTGCTATGCATGTACTCATAGAACTGGAGTTACGTTGCTGGTAACTAGCTTACGTCTCGCTCCGCCCATGCAGGAAGTAGAAAAGACAACATAAGGAGGTTGGAGGAAAAGGGGGGATGTACGTCCATGACTGGAGGACAAATCGGGCTTACTAGTAGTAAGTTTACTTAAAAATAAATTGCAGCACATAGAAACGAAAAATTTAAAAAAAATGGCTAGTGCATCAGATACTTTATGATGGGAATAATCAGGAAGCTTGCCGCTAATATAACGTTAACTCCTGGAAGTTTAATTAGAAACCATCATAAGGTTGGTAACGTAAAAGTATTAAGTTAAAGCTGCACTAGCTACGTTAACGTGACATGTTCTGGCATACTTACAAATGTGTCTATTTATTTCAGATAATAATGTCACGACGACTTAATGCACGCAGAACTGAAGGAGTCGATAAAAACGTTTGGTAAGTGATATTTGACACCAGACAGTACTGTAGGTTTTACTTATACTTTTAACGTTGCATACCAATTTCTGCTGACAGAGTCTAAACTCAACAGTGTTCCCGTTTTATTACCGCTTTAATGATTGGTGGAGCATGGGGGTGGTGAAGTCACCAAAAGACATGGGTGGTGCAATTATTAAACACATCTGCTAGATAGGAGAGTCTGAAAAAACCTGCAGGACTTTTTTGTTTCTCGTAATTTAAACTGGCCTATGACTTTAACTCACTCATTGACAGTTCTGAACAGTTGGCACTAAAGATTCAGATCTAGACAATGATTTCCACAAAAATAAATGATTTAGAATTGTAATATAGTCATGTTCTTATTCACTTGTCTGTACATGTGATTGTTCAACATTTAGATTTGATGAAATGGTTGCAGAGGAAGACAGGGAAAATAATATGACTGTTACAGGACATGATTTGTGGTCATAGGCCTGTGGTTGTTAATTCTAACTGGTCATTTAGGTACCTGCACTGCAGTGTCTGATCTGTTTTGCACCAACAGGGTGGAATTCACCCAACTGGCAGCAGACTACAAAGCAGTGAACCTTGGACAAGGATTTCCTGACTTCTCCCCTCCCAAGTTTGTCCAGGAGGCTTTTTGTAAAGCTGTGAGTGGAGGACCCCAAATGCACCAGTATACTCGAGCATTTGTAAGTGGAAATAAACATTTGGGAACACTTCTGTTTCTGTCAGTCAGAAAAGTATTTTCTTTACTCTGAACAGGTTGCCGAACAAATGGTGAGAGCCCCCTTGTGTTTACATGTCATATCTTTTCTCAGGGCCATCCTCCTCTTGTAAAAAGTCTGGCTAAGTTCTTCAGTAGGATTGTGGGACATGAGATTGATCCTCTTGAAGACGTCTTGGTTACAGTTGGAGCTTATCAGGCTCTCTTCTGTGCATTTCAAGCTCTGATTGATGAAGGGGATGAGGTATGAAAATCAATCCAAGTCCAATCAAGTCCAAATGCTGTACAGTGCAGCATTTATAAGTGTGTGTGTGTGTGTGTGTGTGTGTGTGTGTGTGTGTGTGTGTGTGTGTGTGTGTGTGTGTGTGTGTGTGTGTGTGTGTGTGTGTGTGTGTGTGTGTGTGTGTGTGTGTGTGTGTGTGTGTGTGTGTGTGTGTGTGTGTGTGTGTGTGTGTGTGTGTGTTTTGTTTTTCAGGTCATAATTGTTGAACCGTTCTTTGACTGCTACCAGCCAATGGTGAAGATGGTTGGAGGAAAAGCAGTTTATGTACCACTGAGGCCAGTGAGTGTGTAACTTATTTGTTTTTTGGTTACATATTAGATTCAACAATGAAACATATTTTTAAAACAATGTTACCTTTGACTTTGTGTATGTGTACTTTAAAAAAAGGAAATATTTTTCTTTTCTTTTGATGAATTCAAGAAAGTTAAGGGAAGTGCTGCCCTGTCAAGTGGAGATTGGGTTCTTTCTGCTGAGGAGCTGGCCAGTAAATTCACTCCACGCACAAAAGCCATTGTTATCAACACTCCAAACAACCCACTGGGCAAGGTAAGATAATGTGGTGTTCCTTTTTAAAGCCAGCTGAATAAAATGTGTTCTTGCATATAAACACCTGTCATATATGTCCATAACAGGTTTACAAGACTGAAGAGCTCCAAATGATTGCTGATCTGTGTATCAAACATGACGTGCTGTGCATCAGTGATGAGGTGTACGAGTGGCTAACTTATGATGGAAACAAGCATGTAAAGATAGGTGAGAGAGCCAGAGTTCAACAGAATACACAAAAAAGTATAAAGCTGCATTATCAATATATTAATTATAGTAATGTATTGACAGCCAGCCTCCCTGGCATGTGGAACGAACCATCACCATTGGCAGTGGTGGAAAGACTTTCAGTGCTACTGGCTGGAAGGTAATGCTCAGATTTGAGATATGAGTTTTTCAGGAATTTATTCTTCTTTACTACACATTGTTATAAAGACCTGTATTTTTCTTCTTTTCAGGTTGGCTGGGTCATCAGCTCTGAGCATCTCATCAAACACATGAAAACCATCCATCAGAACTGTGTTTACCACTGTCCTACAGCTGCTCAGGTAAACACATAATATATTGAGCATTTTAGATACATATATAGAAATAAACCATCTCTCAGAAGAGGCCTCACATACTAGGGCTGCACAATATCTAATTACGTTTATTTATGATTGATATTGCAATTGCGATATGATTCACGAAATTGGAGGGAATGATCATTTTGAAACATTATTCTCATTTTGATTGAAAATGAAAAGAAATTCAGATGATTATCGTGTGATTTCTAGCGAGGATCTCTACCAACAATGCCTTTTTTCTTCTCTCTAAGATAGGATTTGTAGGCCGGGACGTCTCTGCAACACCACAATACATAATTCAGAATGGTTTGACACAAATAGTGCGATTTGGATAATGCACTAGTTCATATTGTGATTTCGATAAAATTGCAATTAATTGTGCAGCGCTATCACATACTGTACTTGGTTCCTCCTATTGGAATGTATGTGCAATTATGGCTATAGTCCAGGAACTTTTATTTTGAATTTCAGCCTCATTACCAATCCTTACAAAAATACCAAATGTCTAGAACATTTCAATTGTATGTGATGGTCTGAGCATTGCCAATGAAATTAGAAAGTAAGACATGAGGGGAAATCAAGGTTTAAAGATGAATCTGAGTAATATGTTCTCTACGGTTCTAATTTGTGATTTTGGAGCAACTTGACCAAGCAACCAGAAAATGTTGAGGATATCTAATCTACATGTGTCACAATTTTGACACTTCTGAAACTTATCTTATATTCTATTTTGAGCTTTTCATCCACTCCTGCTTTACCAGGAGGCAATAGCTTGCGGATTTGAGAGAGAATACCAGCTGTTTGGGACTCCAGAGAGCTACTTCCAGCAGCTGCCTGCAATGTTGCAGCAGAAGAGGAGGAAGCTGGCCTTGTGTCTGGAGAGTGTGGGTTTGCAGCCCATCATACCAGAAGGAGGATATTTTATGATTGCGGACATCTCCTCTGTCAGTGAGTGAAGAACAAACACCTGCATTCATCATTGCTCAAAATAAAACCTTCATTTTTTCAGTTTATTTTTTGATTATTGCCGTCTAAAGCCGTCTGTTTACCACTTTGTTTTTTGACAGAGGTGGACTTAAACGACCAGAGCACTCAGGATGAACCCAATGACTTCAGATTTGTTAAGTGGCTAACTAAAGAGAAGGTAAATATACAGCATTCCATTAATACGTTATTGGATTGTATTTAAGACTGATAAATGGATTCCCTTTTAAGGTAATAATACAAAAGATGTAGTTTGTTTTTAAAGGAAAGAAAAGGTGATTGGATTGGTGTTTTTGTGTAACATTTATATTTATATAGTCTTGTGTATGGTGATGTATTTAGAATATTGTGCTTCTGTTTTATCTGAATTATTTTACTATATTGTTTGGCTTTTCTTGCAGGGTTTAGCAACCATCCCTGTCTCTGCATTCTACAGTCCAGAGCACATCAAGGAGTTTGACAAATACATCCGATTTTGTTTCGTCAAGGTAAATTCAACATCAGTACCGTAACTGAAGTAAATGTAATGCAGGGCTTACTATTTAAATACTACAGTTAAAGTCATCGAGAGTCGTGGCCGGGTTGGCTCAGTTGGTAGAGCCGGTGTAACACCAAATTCTGTGACCATCGTATTTTGTGACTGTAGGGGGCGCTGTTGCCACACATCACATATTCTGACAGCTGTTGTCAGAATATGACCCTACTGTAACTTGCAGAAATCACCTGTTATTTCAGGTAACTTGTTTTATCTTCATGTGTATAGACAAGAAACAATAATCACTCTGGTCAACATCTGGTCTTAGGCATAAAGGGTCACATATTCTGATAACATCTGTCAAAATATGTGACCCCTTGTGCCTAAGACCAGATGTTAACCAAAGTGATTTTTTGTTGTTGTCTATACATAAAGTAGGCTATGAAGATAAAATAAGTCAGCTGTAATGGTTTGGTTGTTGTGACAGGTGAATTTTGAAATGTTCAAATATATATGAATTTGTTTATGGGGACAATTCACAATGAGTTCACAATCAAATTATTACTTGGTTATTGATCATTTCCTTCCACAGCTCTTGTAGATTAGGTAACAGCCTCATGCTGCTGACGTAGTTTTATTATTATTTATATCAACCGCATCCTCATGATTAAGTCTACTCTGTGATGTTTAATAGGAACCAACAGAATAAACACGCACACACAACACACACACACACACACACACACACACACACACACACACACACACAGAAACAAATATCTTAGTTTCTTTATTTAGATTTACGATTAGACACTAGTCATTCAAAATGCAATACAGCCTATATCTCGTGTCTGTATATATCAAGTGAAAAAGCACATTTTTAAACTCTCGGGGCTGAACCTTCGTTATAAACAGCCTGCAGTTTTAGATGATGGCGTCACAGACTCGTAACGAAGTCGTCTGTGTGAGTAAGATCAACCTGCCCAGTGGCAACAGCGCCCCCTACAGTCACAAAATACAATGGTCACAGAATTTGGTGTTACACCGGCCCACATATACTTAGAGGTTTATGCCACAACGCAGAAGTTCAGGGTTCGAGTCCGACCTGGGACAATTACCTGCTTGCTTCCCCCCTTTCTCACCTAGCTGTCCTGTCAATTAAAGGTGGATAATTAAATAAATAATTAATTTATTATAAAAATCAAAAAATCATTGAGAGTCTGGATAGCCCGACTGTATGGTAAAACTGAGATGCACTCATATTCAAGTTTGTGCTTGTTCAACACTTGTTTGCAAAATTGATAGACACACTTAGAGAAGATTTGAATTGCTATTTTTTTTTTTAATTTTTCTAATTTTAGCACTGGTGGTCCTTTGGGACTGGCTAAAACTCTTGGGGGTTAAAGATTCCTATATGCAGGAAAAACCCTGTAATGTTTCCACTGCGTCGCTCTTTGACTTACAATCTCTCTCTCTTGGTCCAACAGGAGGACTCTACCCTGGATGCAGCAGAGGACATCTTGATTAAGTGGAGTCAGGGACAGTAAAATTAGCCACAATGAGAAGCATTTGTCTGCGTTCTCACCAAATCAAACGTCGAGACTGCACAACCCCGCACTAATCCCAAATGGTGTCCAAATCAGGTCTTGCCCGTCCATTCACATTTTATCCGGCTGCTTAACCCGGCTTGGGTTGCCTTGTCGGTTAAAATGATGCCATGATGTGTGTGTGTGTGTTTATGTCACAGTTGGGTACTTAAAGACAACGTCCACTTTCATTTTTTCCATATACTGCAACTGTGAAAACACTGGATATTTCTGTGCAAATTTATTTAAGCAGAAAACTCAGATTTTTAAAATTATAATTTTCTCACTAATTCTAAAGGATATATCTTTTATCTTAAATTATGTCCGCCTACTGTATGTCACATTGTATCTGCAGCTATATTTGTCCTAAATTTAAGTTTTTAATGAAGCGTTTAATAAATCTACATTCTGTGTTTTAGTGTTTCTTTTCTCTGTTGAATAGCTTCATTGGCTCATGCCTTGTAAAGGAAAGTGTATATTACAGTTTGTGGGTGTCAAAGAGACAGAAGGAACATCAGCTTAAAAGCAATTTAGATATGCAGTCAAGTGTCTTGATTTAAGGTAAATTTGAGATTGAAAGAGTTGCAGTAACCTTAACTGTGTGTTATAAGAAAGGGTTGAATCAAGGGCCACTGGACTTGGTCTGCATGTTTCTTCTCTCATTCAAGGGGCTTTGATTTCTTTCGTGTATGTTGGGGGGGTGTTACGAACCCCTCCCTTTTCTGCCTACTGTTGGCTTCTCTGGCTTTCCTGACTGAGCTGTCTGTTTGGGAGGGTTCGTTAGCTAATTGGTGGACACCTGGTAAGGCCTCAACAAAGATTATTTATGCAACTCATATCTCAATGTAGCCTGGTTGACACCAGACCCTTCTCAAATTTGCTGGAAGTTTGTCAGGGTTTTCCCAGGCTGGTCTTATTGTTGTGCTCTCTCTCTGCCTCTCCTTCTCCTAGACTCTCCATCTCCTGGTTTGAGTTTGTTTCACCTCTTCTGTTGCAGTTGTCATTTATCCACATTTTTCACTCACCCACACTCACTACTGATACCATTGATTCCACATGTTATGATTTTTTTGTGTAAATAGTTTATTTACTTATTTAACAAATAATTAATTGGCACTTAAATCTGTCTGGTCTCCTCTTTGTCATGTGTTGAGCCGGTTTGTGACATTATAAATGCTGCCGCACAACCTTAGCATGGACATCCAGACCTAAATCCGAAAGATTAACTTGCTGAGCACATTCAAATTGTGCTCTTGCAAGAACTCTGGATTTCCAGAGTAGCACAACCCTGCACTATTTGCTGAAACACTAAATAAATAAATAGGCTATGTATAAATAATAACGAAATAAGAACAGTTTTTTTTCTGCAGGGTTTAGCAATGAACCTCATCTTTACGTTCTACGGCCCAGAGCACAGAAAGGACTTTACATCTGATCCAGTTCTGTTTTGTGTCCATAAATAGTGGAAAACTTTGCCAGAAAGTTTTTATTTTTATTGTTTAACGTTGCACAAAAAGTAATTTTTGTGTGTAAAAACATTTGAATGTACAGTCAAATGTCTAAAGATTAAAGTTACATTAAAATGTAAAAATATATAAAAATAATAAATGAGGTTAACATTACTCCACATTAAAAGCCAAAAAGACAGGGTTTAATTTCCTTTTTAAAAATAGGGTTAAAATTAAGGTTAACTGTAATTAAGGGGACTCCATAATTCTGTGGGGGGGACTTCAACGCACACGTGGGTAATGATGGAGATACATGGAGAGGCGTGATTGGGAAGAACGGCCTACCTGATCTAAACCGGAGTGGTTGTCTGTTGCTGGACTTCTGTGCTAGTCATGAATTGTCCATAACAAACACCGTGTTCAAGCATAGGGATGCTCATAAGTGTACGTGGTACCAGAGCACCCTAGGCCAAAGGTCAATGATCGATTTTACAATCGGTTCATCTGATCTGAGGCCATATGTTTTGGACACTCGGGTGAAGAGAGGGGCGGATCTGTCAACTGATCGCCATCTGGTGGTGAGTCGGGTCAGGGGGTAGGGGAAGACTCTGGATAGACCTGGTGAGCCCAAACTAGTGTGGGTAAATTGGGAACATTTGGAGGAGGCCCCTGTCCGACAGATTTTCAACTCCCACCTCTGGCAGAGCTTTTTGTGCATCCCTGTGGAGGCTGGAGGCATTGAACCTGGATAGTGCTCAAAGTGGACAGTGTTCAAAGTTTTCATTGCTAGAGCTGTGATGGAGAGCTGTGGTCTTAGGTCTTGGGTGCCTCAAGGGGTGGTAACCCACAAACACCCTGGTGGACACCGGTGGTCAGGGAAGCCATCCGACTGAAGGAGTCTTTCCAGGATATGCTATCCCGGAGGGATCCATAGGCAGTTGCAGTTCCTCTGCCGTAAAAGAGGCAAAGGAGCGGGTGTGGGAGAAGTTCGGAGAAGACATGGAGAACGACTTTTGGTCAGCACCAAGGTGCTTCTAGAAAACCATTCGCCACCTCAGGAGGAGGAAGCGGGGAACCATCAAAGCGGTGGTAGGAGCATTTTGAGGAACTCCTAAATCCAGCTGACACGCCCTCTATGGTAGAGGCAGAGCTGGAGGATGATGGGGGATTGTCGTCAATTTCCCTAGTGGAAGTCGTTGAGGTAGTTAAACAACTCCACAGTGGCCAAGCCCCAGGGATTGATGAGATTTGTCCAGAAATGCTGAAAGCTCTGGGTGTGGAGGGGCTGTCTTGGTTAACACATCTCTTCAACATTGCATGGAGGTCTGGGACGGTATCTAGGGAATGGCAGACCGGGTTGGTGGTTCCCATCTTCAAAAAGGGGGACCAGAGGGTGTGTGCCAATTATAGGGGTATCACACTTCTCAGCCTCCCTGGTAAAGTCTACTCCAAGGTGTTGGAAAGGAGGATTGATTGTCGAACCTCGAGTTGAAGAGGAACAATGCGGATTCCGTCCTGATCGTGGAACAATGGATCAGATCTTCACCTTGCAAGGATCCTGGAGGGAGCCTGGGAGTATGCTGAACCGTTCTACATGTGTTTTGTGGATCTGGAGAAGGCGTATGACCAGGTCCCCGGGAGATACTGTGGGAGGTGCTGAGGGAGTATGGGCCATCCAATCTCTGTATGACCAAAGCGAGAGCTGTGTCCGGGTTCTCGGCAGTAAGTCAGACTCGTTCCAGGTGAGGATTGGCCTCCGCCAGGGCTGCGCTTTGTCACCAATCCTGTTTGTAGTATTTATGGACAGGATATCGAGGCATAGTCGGGATGGGAAGGGTTTGCAGTTTGGTGGGCTGGGGATCTCATTGCTGCTTTTTGCAGATGATGTGGTCCTGATGGCGTCATCGGTCTGTGACCTGCAGCGCTCACTGGATCGGTTCGCAGCCGAGTGTGAAGCGGCTGGGATGAGGATCAGCGCCTCTAAATCTGAGGCCATGGTTCTCAGCAGGAAACTGATGGAGTGCCTTCTCCAGGTAGGGAATGAGTCCTTACCCCAAGTGAAGGAGTTTAAATACCTTGGGGTCTTGTTCATGAGTGAAGGGAAAACGGAGCGGGAGATTGGTTGGAGAATCAGCGCAGCGGGTGCGGTATTACATTCAATTTATCGCACCGTTGTGATGAAAAGAGAGCTGAGCCAGAAGGCAAAGCTCTCGATCTACTGGTCAGTTTTCCTACCCTCACCTATGGTCATGAAGGCTGGGTCATGACCGAAAGAACAAGATCCAAGGTACAAGTGGCCAAAATGGGTTTCCTCAGGAGGGTGGCTGGCGTCCCCTTAGAGATAGGGAGAGAAGCACACTCATCCGTGGGGAGCTCGGAGTAGAGCTGCTGCTCTTTGTGTCGAAAGGAGCCAGTTGAGGTGGTTCAGGCATCTGGTAAGGATGCACCCTGGGCGCCTCCCTAGGGAGGTGTTCCAGGCACGTCCAGCTGGGAAGAGGCTGTGGGGAAGACCCAGGACTAGGTGGAGGGATTATATCTCCAACCTGGCCTGGGAACGCCTCGGGAAAGGGAAGTTTGAGGTCCCCTGCTGGAGCTGCTGGAGCTGCTGTCCCTGCGACCCGATACCGGATAAGCGGACGAAGGTGGATGAATGGGTCAATACAGTAAAAATGTACCTACTTAACGAAGTTGGTTCACTGCTGGCTACAAGTTAGCAATCAAACACAACAAAGGCTGTCATTTGAATACCTAAAACGTTTTTGAACTGATTCCCATCTTCTGTTATTGTTTGTAATGAGAAAATTTAATATTTCATGGATTTCACAAATTTCCGCACATGTTATGCATTCAATAGTTTAAATCTGAGCAGGCGCACATCTGCACTCGACCAGAGCCGGTCTGAGTCGACTCTCATCGGGTATGACGCATTATGCCGTGAACCGTTTAAATCTGAGCATGCGCAACTCAAATCTGCTCTCAAGTTACATGTGGGAGTGACAGATGTATTAAGAGAAATTTTAGTTCAATTCCAATATTCCAATGTTTGTTATGCATGGATGTTTATAACTCACCCATTTTAATACATCCATGGGGTCACCTGCATGGATGTATATAAAAAAAGAGAGAACCGTAGAAAGTAAGAAAAACATATTTAAATTTTCCATGAATTAAAAGTTGTTATGGGATAAAATCATAGACTGTTAATTTTACAGTCAATGGATAAAATAACGGGCAGTAAGGAGGCAGTAATGCAACATGGGATGCCAACAACTGCCGTAAAACCCTAAGAAGAAGAAGAAAAAAAAGAAGAAGAAGACGCGATCCGGAAGTAAATAAACTTCACGTGTGAGTGCGTGTTAAAATGTCTACCGGCGTTGCAACGAAAAGACCTAAAGTTGTAGCCTCTCAGGTAACGTTATTGTAACACTATTGTTTTACATAAAAATTACATTGTGCTTTTCTTTACGTTACCTATAATGTAGCTATTTGTTCGTTTTTACAGGCTGAGGAGAGGCTGGACTGGAAGAAAAGGAAAGCAGAAAGTGAGTAAAGAGCTACCGACATTTAGCAGCTAACGTTAACGTCAACGTTAAATACGTTTGGTTTATCACACACGTTAGTCGCTAACGTTATAACGCTAAGTTAAAGTGTTATATATAACTTTATTTTACAGACTCAAGGTTCAGATAAAAAGTGCACATAACATATTACAAGAGGGGTACACAGTGATGGCGAACTTAAGCTTTCTGAACCAGTTAAGCTTTCGATCCAATTGTTTCGATTATTTCGCCAACACTCTTTAAAACCCAAAGATATTCCGTTTCCTATCACATAAGATAAAGTAAAGCAACACATCTTTAAAACTGAGAAGCTGCCTGGAAATCGCTAATGTTAATTTCTACTCGAAAAATTACTATAGATCTTCGATTGTAAAAAATAGTTGCAGATAAATTGACCAACTAATCGACTAAATGTTTCAGCTCTAAATCCTTAAGATTAAATCAGATCTGAGTAGTAAAAATCCTGCTGTAAAAACTCACATGTCACAAGTAGATCTTGCCTCATTTTAAAGGGTCGTACTCTAATTTAGATTTCATCTCCAGTCTGTCTACATAATGGTGGATGGATTGACCAGACGCCTCCCGATACGATATCATCAAGATACTTATGCCATGATACAATATTTTTGTGATACATATTGCAATATTCTGTGATATATTGCAATTTCTAACATTTTTCCCAATTTCAAATGATCTCCCCAAAAGGAAACTTTGTCAACATCTGTTTTATCTAAAAAGATACATTTCTCTGTTTGTTCATATCACTTTAATTTTCTTGTTGCAAAATGAAATTGTCGAGCAGACAAACTGACCAACATATAATAAAAGGTCAATACTTACAGTATTATTGCCACTTAAAATATCATGATACTATGCTGTATTGTTTTCTTCTTCTTTCTTTTCCTCCTCCCACCCCCACTACATATGTCATTTTTTTTTTACCAGTGTCATTGTTCTTCCTCAATAACAGGAAAAGAAGCTAAGAAGCAAACAAAAGAAGCCAAGCTGATTAAACAGTTAGAAAAGCAGAAACAACAAGACACCGCAGATGGAGAGAACCTTGAACAAAGCCAAAACAAAAAAGGTAACCTTATCCTTTCACAGATTGCTGTTAGTCCTTCTACTTGTGAATATATTGCTGTAATGTGTCATCTGTACACGTATCTCTTAGGTCGGACTTACACAGTGAGCGTGGCTCTGCCAGGTTCTGTCCTGGATAACGCTCAGTCCACTGAACTTCGTACGTACCTGGCCGGACAGATTGCCCGAGCCTGTGTCGTGTTCTGTGTCGATGAGATTGTTGTGTTTGATGAACAAGGGGAAGACGTTAAGTAAGTTTAGCTGATGAGGTGCAGTTTATTGGCAAATTCTCCCTAAACCACCAGAAAGCTAATATAAAAATGTTGTCTTTCTTGTTTGTGCTACACAGGAGCGTTGAAGGAGAATTTAAAGGTGTTGGGAAGAAAGGACATGCTTGTATTCAGCTCGCCAGAATACTTCAGTACCTAGAATGTCCACAGTAAGTAAGAACATAATGAGATGACTAGTATCAGCCTTTTTATCAGATTGTGACTACAGCTTTTCTTCTCCACCAGGTATCTACGCAAGTGGTTTTTCCCAAAGCATAAAGATTTACAGTATGCAGGTAATAGTTCAAAAGTTCCTTTTCATACATTCATTTACAGCAGGGGTTTTCAGGGTCTGACACTGTGGCTCCCCCACCCAAAAATAAAATTGGTACCCTAAATTAAAAGTGTGCCAAATTACTTATTAGCAGTTCCTGTTTGAAAATGTACCGATTGATGTACAGACAAGCATCACAGTACTGAAAAAAGCAAAATGTGATTCTCAGGCAAATTCTGCCGTTATAAGGAGCATCTTTTTATTAGAATTTGTGCAGATTTATGGATATTTATTAGCAAATATAAAAATGTACATGTCTGTGTGTTTTCGATTTGACTGAATTATGACTCTGAGAAGGAGTGTAATGTTTTGCACAAAATGCAGCAATCGGACACTGAGGGTTTTGTGGCTCTGTGAGCGGTTTGTCACAGCCAGTGCTGGACCACCATCTGCTGATGCTGTTAATAAGTGTACCAAACTACAGAAAAAAATGTCGTTGAGGCAGAGGAATGGTAGAGAGCTAATAGGTAGATTGTATTACCATTTATAAACAGGCCCTTAAATTAAGGCAACATGAGACATTTTCTTTACGGTTATGTTTTCCGACCAGGTTTGCTCAACCCTTTAGACAGTCCTCACCACATGAGGATAGATGATGAATCAGAATACCGGGAAGGAATAGTCCTCGACAGGCCAATCAAACAAGGAAAAGGCTCATTGGTCAACTGTGGAATGAGAAAGGTGAGCATGTGGACAGTATGATCAAAGGTATTTTTGGCATTCACAATGGAATACAGACTGTGGGGCTGCAATTAACAAATTAATTCTGATTAAGATACCAGGTATTGTCTTGATTAATTTTGTTATAAAATGTCAGAAAATAGGGAAAAGTGTGAACTGATTTCTCAGAGCCCAAGGCGATTTGTCCAGATAACAGTCCATAACCCAAATACATTGAGTTTACTATCATAGACCCAGGCTGGAACCAGTGAATATTGCCATTCCACCCAATAGGATTGAACAATAATCTTCAATCCTAATATTTGCCTTTTTATTTTGTCATAGACTAAACTATGTCCATCTGCTCCCACAGGATGTTCGGATTGATAAACAGCTGCAGTCTGGACTTCGAGTCACAGTAAAGCTCAGTAAAACACAGAGTCCAGGTAATCGGACTGTAACCTGTTTTTATATTTATTTTCCCTGAGAAAGATTTCTCAATGTGCTCAAGATTCTGCACATCAGTTCAGTGTCTCTGTCCTGTTCATTGTCCTCAGAGAGCAAAATATGTAAAGGTGCGGTGGTGGCTCCTCATCGGCCCAGAACTGAAGCAGGTCTCTACTGGGGTTACAGTGTACGCCTGGCATCTTGCCTCAGTAGGTGTTGTTTTTTTATTTTTTATGTTATATATGCCTGTGATACACTCAAACATATGCTCCAGATTCATTTGTAACATCTTGGAGGATTAACAGCCAAATAGTGTTTTCTTTTTGTTCAATAATCTGATAAGAGGCTTGTCCCTGCTGTGAATGCTGTATCCTTATTGCTGTTGTTTTGTTAATGCAGGCGCAGTTTTCACTGAAAGTCCATATGAAGAAGGATACGATCTGACTATTGGCACATCAGAGAGAGGCAGCAGTGTGGACCATACAACACTGTCACCATTCAAGTAAGTTCAGTACCAATAAGTTGGGAGGAGACGTTTTTAATTAGCCATGCTAGCAGCACAACATGGCATGTTGGTCTGACTTGTCCACGTCGGTCCAGATTGCAGTAACTCAACCGTTGGATGGATTGCCGTGAAAGTTGGTGCAAACATTCATGTCCCCCTCAAGATGATAATTTTGGTAATCCTTTTTACTTAAGCACCGTCATCAGGTCAACATGTGCCAAATGCTGCAAAACTAAAAGCACAATCAGTATCAGCTGTACTGTGTTTTGTGCTAATTAGCAAATGTTAGCATGCTAATGTGTTAAACTAAGATGTTGAACATCATATCTGCTAAACATCAGCATGTCACTGCGAGCACATTGGCAAGCTGACATTAGTGTTTAACTCAAACCTCACGGAGCTGCTAGGATGGCTGTAAATGCTTGTTATACCATTACTGGTATTTGATCATTATGTTTTATTAATGTGAAAATTGTGAAATGTTTTTTTTTTTTTTTTTAGGCATCTTCTGGTAGTTTTTGGAGGTCTTCAGGGATTGGAGGCCAGTGTAGATACTGATCAAAACCTGGAAGTAACTGATCCCAGTGTTTTGTTTGACCTTTACCTCAACACATGCCCCAATCAGGGCAGCAGGACCATTCGCACAGAGGTGAGGGCTTATTATTGGACATATTTGTTGAATTGCTGTCTTTGTATGGCAAGATCAATGTATACTCTTTGTATATGTAAATGCCTTACAGTCTAAAGGAATTTGGATTCAGCTTGCATTTGTGTTCATTAGTTTTCTATTTTCTTTTCAACAGGAGGCCATCTTAGTTTCCATGGCGGGGCTAAGACAGAAGATCACAGCTGCATTCAATGTTGTTTCCAATAATTCATTAAATAATTAGAGTTGGAAAGTAAACAAAGACATGGTGGCAGACGTTTTTTCATCTTAATGGTATTTTCAGTTAAAACAGCTATTATCTCAAACCTCACATCTGTGCTTTGTGTGTTAGATACCTGTTAAATATCTTTGTTATTTGGTCGTCATTCTGTCTGTCCTTGTAAATGACTAAGCAAATTGTACATATACAAATACTATCCACAGCCTTAAATTGACTTATTGTATTTTTCAAAACATAAAATATGTAGGTCAAACCTGCTTTTGTAAAAGGCTACAGGCCTCTGCAGCTCTCAAATTGTGTTGCAGATTCAATCACTTCATAGTTGCCATGCATGCATCTGCCTCTTTATATTAGCATTTCATTTTTATCATCCAGACAAGAAAGCCAGGGACAGATTTCATTTTAATGATCGGTTCATATAGGGCTTGCAGTATTCTTGTAGGCTAGTTGTGTGATCACTGTTTTTGTGGATGGACCTAATATACACTCATTATCCAGATTATGAACTAGTGAAAACTGATAAGTTACTCCTAGCAACCATGTCAGTCTAAAAGAGTGTGTGTGTTGCGACAAGTTGTTGGTAAAGTAGCACAGCAGTCATGGTTCATGTATTTTCTTTCTATTCATTCTTTCAAAGAAGTAAACAATACAGGCTTTTCTGATCAAAACTAATCAAGCACATTTCGTACCTCTCCTGAATATGAATTTTCTGACAAAATGTTTACAGATGTTACTTGCAAAAGGCAGCGTTGTTTAAGAGTTGCACCCTCTGTTTCACGTATAGTTTTAAAGTTTCAATTTTAATTGAATCGTGCGGTCCTAAGAGCAACATACTTATACATAACATGACCATAATGCATTTTGTGGAACTTAAGATGCATGCACTGGAATGCCACTGAGGTAAAACGGTTTTGTTTTAAAGTCTAATTTTCATGAAAACATTCAAATCAACAATAGTACATCAAATGTTACAATGAACGACTAATACCTTCAAATTGAGTGTGTAACAAATTAAGATTTGAAATAGTATTCTGTATAATGCGGCAATTAGTATCTAGAATAAATATGTTGCCGCAGAATTTCAGCCATCTGATTGTGTGTGTGTGTTAACAGTAGAGTAATTGTTTGTCCCTGTTGAATCACTGAAAGGTATCTGTAGAACCGCCAAGTTCCTTCTAGGGATCAATAATGTAATAAGCTGGCAGTTGTCTTTATCTATGATTCAGATATTTCCTGATTTAAATCCCATCTTTGCCAATTTAAGACTTAATTAGTTTATCTAAATCAAAGGGTATGTAGAAATCTTTATTATTCAAGTTAAGATAATGATGGATTTGGTATTTTTTCCCCAGCAACATTGCTCACATTGTGCATCAGAGAGCTCCAATGTTCTGCTGAATCTGACTGCTATTACTGTAGAGTATAAAGTCTGTATGACAGATGGCTAATTGAGAGAATACTGTTATATTTAATGGGGTTACTGATATAATCGCCCCCAACATTGGAAACTAAGTGCATTTTCAATACGTAATAACAAAAATATAAACATGTAAAAATTCATCTTTATATTCATTCCTTTCTATTTACAAAAAACACCTGTTTTAATGGCCGCCACATGTTGCTGTGGAATATACACAATATAGTATTTCCCCTCAAAACTGAGATCCTGCCCTCTTCTCCTTAGTCATTTGGTCCAATAATAGTTTTGTCCAAACGCTTTTTCATCCTTGCGGATATTCCTGAAAGTAGCGGTTACTCATCATGTGGCTCATTTGGAGAAGTCGGCCCATTGCCCATTGTCAATCCCATTCAGCTTCTGTGAGTGCAGATAGATCTCCAAGTGGTTTTCACAAAAGTCTAAAACCATTTAGGATGAGTGAAGGTGATGTTGTACTGCTTTGCCCAGCGTGCAAACACTTGTTTCTCTGTGATAAAGCGATGGTGGTTCCCTCTTCTGCTGCCCTCATTCTGTAGATATGTTACACATTCATCAGGCCCCCTGGGCTTGTAGTAGTGGTAGGGAATCTTCTTGGTTCCAGGTTTGGATTTTCTAGAGAAGGAGGGGTTTATTTCTTAGTTTAACAAGTTTACTTGTGATTAGTAGTAATGAGGAACTAATGGGTTAATAGTTATTTGATATTCTACATAGGTTGATGAGTGCCATTATTATACTCACCCACAGTGATTGGGTGGAACCATCCCATATACTTTGATATTATCACATATCTCAATGGCTATGACCATGGTGAACCAGCCTGTGCTCAACCATGAGTGAGATTTTTGTCTGAACAGAAAACAACAACAAAACAAATGGAAAGCAGAGTTTGTGAAAGTGACATTTATCCAATATGGGGCTGATATAAAATAAATTAGGATTCACATTACACTAGCTCTCTAAATACTCACCTATCTCGCCCCGTCTCCCTGTGAAACAGGCTGTCAAATCTGCGCATCTTGTTGGCTGTAATACTGAAACAAGACAAGTTGCTGTAGGTCATGCTGACTCTCTGGATCAACCTGTACAAGGTTCCTTTGGCCTCCTTCCCAATCTTGCTTGGGGGACCCCAGAAGATGATCACAGGGCTGCTGTCTGGCCTCTGTAGCAACTCATTAGGCCTCCGGACCACCCTGAACACACTAGAGTGGGCTACGACCCTCAGAGAGGTCTGGTTCCCTACGTCGGTCTCGTACCCCAACGTGGGCGCGTCATTCATACGAATCACGCACTCTGTGCGGTCGATCTCTTCCCCTGCTCGACTACCCAGAACATGGCTGGAACTTGTCACCAGCGCACAGTTACGACAGCGTAGGTTCATACTCTGAAATGAATAGAAACACCATTACCCTTACTGTGTTCTAACAAGCTCAGTTTTGATGTAATGTTTTTCATCTCTGAATTAAGAAGTTGAGTTAACAGAGCTTGCTAAAAACCAGTGAATAGTACTGCGTGGCTGTATACTCATAGTAGTGGAGTTAACAGAGCTTGAAAACAACAATACACTCATGGCAACAAGGTCACACTGCCGGAAATACTGAGGAAGTTTAGATTGGCTGCTCTCCTAGCTTATTTTTTCATTTACATATTTAGGGTTAGTCATTTGTTGCAATCATTTATCTTTTCAGTTTAAGCTCACATACAATGATGGATATCATAGAGACAGGCAGAAAGAAAAAATGCAGAGAAACAGAACAGGAAGGTGTTATCTGGAGGGAAATCTCACAAAATAGTTAACCTACATTTTCCCATTATTTGCTTTGTGACTCATCTCTTACAGTTTCTGATTTATTTTAAAGTGCTCATATTATGCTCATTCAGGTGAATAATTGTATTTAGAGGTTATATAAGAATAGGTTTACATCATTTAATTTTCAAAAATCACCATATTTTTGTTGAATTGCACACTGCTGAAGCTCCTCTTTCCACCCTGTGCGTTGAGCCCTCTGTTTTAGCTACAGAGTGAGGCATTTCACTTCTGTTCAATCTTTGTTGGGAGTTGCACATGTGCAGAAACTAGGTAAGGACTGCTAGCCATTGTGAAGCAGAGGATGAGGCAGTGCTACGCTAGCAGCTAGGCAAGCATCATAACGTGTGTTACAAAGTAAAAGCTGGACTACAATAGAGCTGTCTGGAGCAGTTTGTGAACAGTGTTTTGTGTTGGAGATGGTAAAGTCACTTTGGGGGACTTTGGGCTTTTTCACTTTGTAAACCTATTACATGCACAAAAAGATATAGAACACAATAAAGGAAAGGGAAAAAGAATAATATGAGCACTTTAAATAATGGCCTGGTCTTACATAAACTTCAGAAGCCTAGTGTTGTGATATGGAGGTCCATGCCTATAGCCTTTCACTAGTAGCAATGGCCTAAGTATAGTTTCTAAGGTGTACAGTACCACTTCCTGTAGGTTGTTCCTATTACTGACTTCCTGGTCCATGTAGAGTACTGAAGTTACATTTGCTCAGTGCAGCAGTAACATTTCCCTTATTCTGCTGCGTTCTTCACAACATCCTTCTCTGATGTACAGTAAGAACTCAAACAGCATGTACACTTGAATCAAAATCTGTCCTTAAGTGACAGAAACATCGTCTCACACACAATGACATACTGTATTGCAAACGTATGTGGATTTACACATCAAAACATATTTCTGTTTGTTACCAAGGTATGAAGTACCTTGTTCCCATGTAATGGCACATAACCGTCTTTCCCGGACCACTTCTTCAGATCTGTGGCCTTGACAGCATAATTTGTAGCCACGTGAAAGGGAGCATAAATAGTATCGTTGACATTGTTGGAGCCATACAGGATGAGGAGTGTCATCAGGACAAAGATGGCTGCAAAGATCACCAGCCTGTGGCTCTGTTGTCCCTGCAGTGAAAACAACAGTGGTGAACTAAGCACATTTACTCAATTACTTGTACTTTACTTAATGATTACAATTTTGTGTTAACAGTAGTAGTTACTTAACAAATTTAGATTTTACATCCAAAACCTATGAGGAGCTTATAAAATGTGCATTTTTGTAGACTAAAATACTCAGCAGTCTATTAAATTAGAGCTTTTCAGGCAACAATTTCAAACGTGTCATGGTTTCAGCTTCTTCCTTTCAGCTTTCTTCCTGTCATAAATCATCTGTCCCTGCATGAGCTATAAACAGACCCTTCTTGCTATTATGCAACAGTGCTAACCTCTGCACCACCGGGCCACCCTTTACCTTAAATTATAGTACAATAATGTTGAGGTTTGGTTGGCCGAAACAAGTCACTTTGGGCACTAGGTAACTGCTTTGACATTTTACAAACCAATCAGTTGACACAATAATCAGCAGATTAATCAATAATGTAAATAATGATTGGTTGCAGCTATATAGAAAAAATTTTAAAAGCTCCACAACAGTAATATGCTGCTTAAACATTAAGGTATAAGTCATCATAAGTTACATTAAATGCATGACTAGTATGTTTACAGTGTGTAGATAGTAATTTTACGTAAATGAAGGATCTGAATACTTCCTCCAACACTTCTAAACAATACAATTGTTTAGAATGATAATAACAGCATGGATGTAATACTCTTTGCCCTGGCTGATAATAATAATAATAATAATACTGATGAAGGGGCTAGAGGTCGGAGTGCCACACCCTCCTGTAGATAGTTTCTTACCTTGCCAGTGAGTTTTAACCCCATGCTGTCTGATGATCAGGCTGTGTACCAGCACACTGGCTGTGCCAGTCTGTCATCATATCTGACCGGAAGAGACAAAAAATAAAAATAAAAACACAAAGACTGAAATCTAAATGCAAATGTTAATAACTATTTAGCTAAATGTTCGTCGGTTATTTTACACGTCAGTATCACAGCGATGTTTTAACAAAACGTATGTGCTTAATATATAACGATATATATTAATTGCAGTGTCATAGCCTTGCCAGTTATATTTTAGCTCATATTTACCTAGCTAACGCTATGAAAATATAAGGCAATTTAACGTTATTGTGTTGACACACAAAATAGCATCTTTTACGCAGCCAGTCTGCGTTCGTTGGTGACGTACCTTTACTGAAAATTTTTAACAACATTCCCGGTGATATGATTAAGATATTAGCTAATATGATATGAAACATGATTTATCAACGTGTCATAATCGACACCAGTGTTAATTCAGCGTTTACCGTTTCATAGTCGTTGCCGTCTCAGTGTGTGATGTCTGGCTCTCTCTCTCGTGCCCCATCTTCCTGCACCACTCGCTGACGTCACCACTACGTCTGTCAATGCAGCACAGTGAGGGTTGCGTTTGGATCATAGACCGTTAATATTAATAAATATACAGTCTACGGTTTGGTTCGACTTCTAGCTTACCCAGTAGAATGTTCTCCGGCAGCGGCCCGGTTCGAATCCGACCCAACCCAACCCAACCCGAGGCAGTTTGCTACGTTTCCTCCTCCTTTCTCCCCACTTCCTATCTCTGCTATTCAAAACATGATAAAGAACAGTGATGAGTGAGAGAAGTGACCAACTTCAAATCCACTGTGTAATAACTAGTCACAATCTTTACCTGTAGCGTCTGTTACAACAGGCCTATATTAGATTATGGAAAGAAAACACGAAAATCTGTAAGATTTTTGATCTAAGATTATGTATTTTGTCAAACCCCCTTATGTAAACCCCCTCTACCTATTTGTAAAACTTACATACATTTTTTAAATTCATATTTGCTCTTGTGCTATCTATCTATCTATCTATCTATCTATCTATCTATCTATCTAATAGACATTGCATTTTCTTTATTATCCCTTGTGTTGTCCTCACGAGTCAAAAACTGACAAAAATTTTACATTTTCATCCCTTTTCAGTCTTTAAGTTTTCACTAACACCACCTTACTACCACTATTTTTACACTACTTTTTGGAATTCATGGTCAAAATCCCTGATTTATATAGAATTATCCCTAATATCTGAGTTAAAAAGCAGAAATTATGAATGATTTTGACTAATAGTTAAGATCAGAGGAATATACAGATGAGTTTAGTCAGGAATTAAAGTGATCAATTGTATTTGCAAAGAGCGTTGTATAGGATCCAATCCATTTTTTTGTGGTAATTTGGTTAAAAAGAAACCCATATTTCAGACATAGACATTTTTTTTTAAAGGGGTCAAATTTGACCCGAGGACAACAGGAGGGTTATATTAAAATGAATTTGAAAATAAAAGTGTGAAACTGTCAGTGTAGCACAGTTTGTACACGCCTACACTGTCCTGCAAAGAAGTCGCATCACTGAAAACACGTGTGGGTGGACCATGGTGTGTAGAGTCTTTTACTGAATTCAAGGTCTATGAAGGCCAGAGATAAAGACAATTTGTCTAATATTCTCATAGAAAGTCAAACTCACACACTCAGACTGTCAGCAGATTTATTCATGTTGACACCCATCTGCTGTAACCAGTGGTCAAGTTTACATTCAAGTTTGTACTTTGCACAACATAAGTCTAAACCAAAGTAACCAAAAAGTAATTAATAACACATTTTAATTGAAACAATTCCTGTCTAGTATGTAAATCACAGTAAATACTTTGACACAGTAGTTTGCTCAGCAGTGCAAATACTATTCCAGTCTTTGGAATGTGTCACAAAATAAGCATTATGCGACTGAAAAGGCAGTGCGATGTTTTTCATAGTGAACAAGCAGCAAAATATTAAGGGTAACAGTAGATGTCTGAAGACAAGTAACTAATCTTATGTTTATGGTATTGGACCAATTACATTCAAAATTAAAACACCAAGACTCCTATTCTGTCAGAGGTTTAGGATGACACACAATGGTGGAACTGATTCAGCTGTGCAGTTTCCCATCAGCCTTCCAAGAAATCTGGTCCAAGGGTTCATCCCCTCGAACACAGACAATACACACTAACCACAAAGATCTGTTTGAATTATTGCTCATTGTATTTAATACTGTTTGTTGGCCATTAATTGTATATTTGGTGGTGCTGAACATATTCCACACTGCAGTTCCATTTTTAATATTGTCTGCTCTGTGGTTGGTATATATCAGTGGTTGTCAACCTTTTTATCCAGTTCCCTTACCCCCCTCCCTGACATATTTTTAAATAAGCATTTTTGAAAACATTTCACGTACCCCTGCAGTACTCCAAAGTCCCCCTAGGAGTACACCTACCCCCATTTGAGAAACACTGGTTTAGTGTTAACTGGTATTGTATTACCATAAAACAAACTCCCCCCAAGGGCACCTCGATGACCCCCTTTCCAAAATATTGCTTCCACAACCCCTGTCATCCTCTCAACGCTCCCTGGGGGGCTGTAACACCCCCGGCACATATCCTCATAAACTGACAGACATATGTCTCCATGATCTCTTTTTTTTTTTGTTAAACTCGGACAACTGGACACAGTTTCCATTAACACATGTTTTGAATAAATGAAAAGCGTACTAAGTCAAGTATTTAAACACTGTTACTGGCTGCAGTCAGGGCGAGTAATGAGCATAAATCTTCAATATCAAACCTTACAAAAATAAAACAAAGTAGTTTATGAAGAAGAAAGTAGCAGCCTGAAACAGCATGACTCGGTACGTTCATTTGTTGTTTGTCTGGTGTATATTTGGGCTGAAACGATAAGTCAGTTAATTAATTGAGGTCTATGGACAGAAAGTCAATCAGCAACTGTTTTGGTTGTTGATTAATCGTTTGAGTCATTCCTTCAAATGGGATTATTTGCTGTTTTTTTAGTCTATTATGATTGTAAATTCAATGACGTTTGGACCAATGATCGAGACAAACAATTCAAATTAATAATCTATTAATTGAGAAAATAAAAATAAATAAGATGAATTTCTACTGAAATGAATCACTAGTTCCAGCCTGAAACAACACACTTCCTGTTTAAGGGAGTGAAGGTGCATATTGTAGCGGCACGCTTGATTGCAGCATAAAATAAAACATTGTGCAGAATCAAACAGAAAGTCAAGGCATAAAGGTATAAAGAATAAAAAATTGTAAGCTTTGGTTTAAACTGGTTTTACTGCTTTGTGTAGTTGCTTAATATTTTTTAAATCAGAATACTGATATATGGCTATATGTAACGGTAAGTATTTAGTAATACTGAAAGTGGTAATTTACCACCTGTTACCAGTTGAATGCTGATACATCTGGTACATCTAAAACATTATTTCATACTTATGGCTGCAGATTATTTTAGCCACGATGAGCTTGTATCAATTGAAACTTTTTTCTACTTAAAAAAAACCGGTTGAGTTGGTAAAAAAAAAAAAAGTCAAATGAAAGCTAGGGTCCAGGAGTAACAATGCAATGTCATTGAGAAAGTCTCTGATTAGACGTCACTAAAATCTTCGGCAAAGAAGATCAAAAGCCAATACAAGTAAATACCACTGTAGGGTCAAGGAACAGCACGAGAACTTCTGGGATTTAGGATCTTCTTCCTAGAGGCTCCAAGAGGGGTGTTTAAACTCCATCTTGTGCCGTGTTGCCCATTTGGCGTAGATGGCCTTCTCCGTGATGAAACGATGACCCCCACGGCGTGTGTGCTCGTGGACATTGTACATCCTGCACTCATTGATTCGGTTCCTCTCGTAATAATGGTAAGGAACAACACTGTGATTGGCTCGACTGTCAGAAGAAATAAAGTACCAGCGTTAGCTAAAGTAAATTTACAATACTTAAAATAAAAAATGGAGTATAGATCATAAGATTTGGGTTATTATGTAAAAAGTCTCACCTGCAGTAGTTATAATCAATCATTCCATAGACATGGATGCTGTCACACATATCTATAGCCAGAATCATTGTGAAGAATCCAGTACTGAGAAACGCTCCCGTCTTCATTCTGAGTAAGACACCAAACAACTGTTCTTAAAAGACTTATTTAAACCTCTTAAACTGAGACCATTAACTGCACAACGCACCATTACTGTTTATATTACTATACCGTATATTCATTATAAATGACCCCAATACATAGTGGTACGTCCTATTGTCTAAATGTGTAAAGTTTGCGTATATTTTGATAAATTGTTTAGTTATTTTCTGTACACATGGAAGTACCTTATTTTGAAGTAAATTTGGACCGCGCAACAAGGTGGGCCTGTTTGGTTCTTTTGGGCAATGATTGTAAAGATTTACAAAGAATATGTTTACGGCATTCACTCTCTAACTGGGACGTTTTCTGATTTTACAAAACAAACAAATTCAATTGATTAATCGAGAAAATAATCCGCAGATTACTCCTTAGCCTAATTTAAAATGATCATGAAGTACAAGTACAACAGTAAAAGCCAGCTTTTATATTAATACATGAGTAATAACAATAACAGGGAACATTTTTCAGCTTTTTCTACTTTTGATACATTTAAGTATACATTTACTTAAGTAACCTTTTCAACGCAGGAGTTTACTTTAGTACTTTCACTTAAGTAAAACATCTGAATACTTCCTCCACCACTGGTTCTTACTTTAATATAATGCATTAAAAGCAAACAAGAACATCAGCCAAGGCTTTCATTTATTGGACTTGTGACGTTAAACTCATACTGTACCTGTTTTTTCCAGTTTCATTCTGAAAGACACCATCACAGTACTGAATCTTCTCTCTGGTAACAGTGTAGATTCTGACGTTTGCATACTTCTTTGCTATTTTCAGAAGAGTATTGAAGGTATGTCCATTCCCGTCTTGCCGCATCTTCCTCTCAGGACCCCAGAACACATATGTGGTTCCTGCTGATTGCTGGAAATAATAGCTTTCATTTTTTACCAACAGGGGAACGCTGGTGTGAGACACAACCCGAATACTGGTGCGGTTTCCTACGTCTTTTTCATACCCCTGTGTGGGGGCATTGTTCATCCGGATCACACATCCGACTTTGTCTATCTCTTCTCCAAGACCAGCTCCGAGCATCTGACCTGAGCTGGAGACCAAGGCACACTGACTGCAGTGCATGTGTAGGAACTGAGAGAAAGAGGACAGTATAAGAAAGTTGTTGTAGGTTTCATACATACAAGTTCATTGTTTTATAGCTCAGAAGTTATGCTGCCCCAATTACATATCTAGCATAGCCTGCTAATTCTTGTCAATGTTGATCAAAAACTTCAAAACATGTATTTGATGTCTGATTTATGTAACAAAGTTGAAACCAACACTCCGATATCTTTGCTTTTATCTTATCAGAAAATCACTAGAACCATTCATGTTACAGCCTTCCTCAGTGGTTCTAGCAACAACACAACAGTTAGATTATACACAGGTGGTGGTGTGCTATGTATGTGTTTTTCATGTGACTACATCTGCACTGATGAAGCAAGTAGTCAGAAAGAACACAGAGGCAAAACAAATGTAACTATGATAAATTATTACCATATTTTTATTTGTTTATTTTTTGCCTTTATTTGAATAGGACAACAAATAGATGGAAGGGGAGAGAGGGGGGAGTGACAAAATCAATTCAAAATCAATTCAAAATGTATTAATTAATTGAGAAACCAATTGACAGATTCATCCATGTTTAAAGTAACCGTTATTTTTAGCCCTATTCCTAATATCATATACGGAACTAAAACATACTTTTATGATAAAGGATCTAAAATCTTTTTCATGGTCACCATTAACTAATGAGCTATGACGCGTGTTTTGTGTAACCTCAGCTCTGCCTCTAACCTGATCCATCCTGCCGGGGGAAATCCTCATGTAGCCCCTGAGCCCGTTGCTTTGCCTGGCAGGCGATAGAAGGTCCCGTATGATCAAATGTCCAAAGCAAAACAACAGAAGAAGGCTCAGGCTGAGCAGGCAGAGCCAGCAGTGTTTTTCCTGTATTGGTAATAAGTAAATAGAGCGGTTTAGGGGGGTGTTCATCTAATATATGATTAACGTTACTCGCATTACATTAAATAACCGTAGACAGTAAGAAAATAACCGGTTCGTACCTGATATTTCATGTCAAGGCCCTTGGGAAAGCCCTTCTCCAGGGAGCCCGACTACACTCATTTTTTCCAGCCGTTTAACTTGAGGCAGAAGCAGAGAGGGACAAGCAAAGCCATTGAGGAGTCACAAAATTCATATTTATAGATTTAAATGGCTGCTCTCAGTCAATTCTCAAATCCGGTGTCTTTTTTTCGGTGTAACTTAGTTTCCATTGGCTGGCGAACACACTATTATTGTCAAATCTATAGCATATGAACTAACTGTAAAAACTGTTGAGTCACCTACTGTACTATTATCTCCATAGGGTTATCTCACCCGTTTTGTTAGAAGACGACGATTTCGAGCCTCTTCCTCATAAATACCAAAATTGCGCTCATTCCTCTATCCAGAACAAGGCTTCCGATCCGACTTTTCATAACAAAAGTGTGTTCTAACACACAACACATAAACACTCAGGCAGGAAAAAGCAAATATAATTTTTTTTAATACAAATTCATTAAAAAACCTGGCTTTAAATCATAGCTTACAATAGGATTCGAAAAATAGATGATGTCAACGCACTTATGTACAGCACTACAGCTATGTAGGGCAGGGTAATATTCGTTCTTTTATTTTGAAAAGTAGATGCCAAAACCAGAAACAGTTTTTAGATAATTGTGGTGAGTTTAACACACCTGTGGCGATTTTGTGATGTCGCCTTCAAGTGGCACTCGTAAACTTTATATGTAAATAAAACCGTTATTTACGATACTTTACTAAGGCTAGGCTCGTTCTTTGCTTACTTGATTATAACACTTATAACTATTATAACAAAGGTGAATCTCTGTACCAGATAAAGAGTATTAATACTAGTATTCGTATTCGTATTAGCATCAGTATTAGTATTTGCAAAATACTGGCCAAAATGGCATTTAATATCCTAGGAGGAAAAAGTACCAAGAAAAAAACTGATTTAATTTTTAGGTTTTTAAGCATTTCGTTATTTAATATATTGTCTTTCATGGAATTTTAATGACACTTTTACAAATATATGGACAACTTTCTGACAGTTTTTACTAGTTTTTTTACCCTTTCAAGAACTATGCTCTTTGATTTACGACCTGATTGGACTGTAAAAGAACTTGCTCCCTCCCACCTTCCATCCGATTGGTTAAGAATCAAAGCACTCCTCGATCCATTGGCTGATGCTTGCTTCAATGTATCTACGTTCCTAATGCATCGCCCCTTAACAAAAAACTGCGGCTTTACTGACTGTGACGGGAATGTCCTTCCCTGGCGCATTAGATGCTTACGGTATGTACCTATGTGAGGGATTATGTTATTAGTTGTGCCGTTAGTTAGTTGTACACAGAGCCACTGAAGTCTCTAAGGTGTCAGTTTAAATCCCCACAGCCAATGTTTGGTTGACCGGATGATGCTGTGATCTAAAGTGACCTTCTTTAACTGACTATGGAAGTGACAGATGAGACTGAGCTAGGCTAGCTAACATTAGCATGCTCGCCTCTGAGGGCTGTCAATGAGGGCTGCTAGTGCTGATTCTGGTCTGTCATTAACCACATTTTTAAAAGCGACTGAGCTCAGACTTAATGTGTGTTTTACGTCAAATTTAAAAAGACGTGGTGTAAGGGTCTCAGGTGCCTGGATAGGCTAACTGCCCATAGCTTGCTAACCTTTC
The DNA here is from genome assembly GCA_013375575.1 of Percina caprodes. Classification (NCBI taxonomy): domain Eukaryota; kingdom Metazoa; phylum Chordata; class Actinopteri; order Perciformes; family Percidae; genus Percina; species Percina caprodes. Next base: position 911,619 of record JABXJD010000016.1, on the reverse strand, counting down.
AGTCTAGCTAGTCTCTCCGCTAACAGCCCATCCATTATCAATAATTGTCCTGTCTGACCGGGGAAATGATTGTATGTATTGTATATAATTCGATGTTTTATTGTCAGTTTTGCTCCAAAGAGAGAAAAAGTCAGCCAGTCTATATTGTTGAAGCCGCACTGGGTGGTGTTTGCCTTGTAACGTTACACTATGTGTGGGACGGGCTGGCCAACTGGCTACATACCAGACAGTGTAGATAGGTGAATAGCTGGCAGAATGTCAAGTTGCTTTGCTGTTTAACTGTAAATGCGAGGTTGCCTAAACCCTGCAAGTTGATTCTGTGTTCGTTTATAGAGTTTTGCCCTGGAGCCAACAGCACTGCTGCAGTGATAACTGTGTCTATTGATGCCAAGTGTTTATCTTTACAAGGCCTGTGCAGTGTAAAGTGCCTTGCGAAAGGTGGAGACTGCAAAACTCATGTCTTATCTATTATAGGGTAATACATCTACAATCAGACATTGGGCCAGTGTGCAGTTCAAGCTCAGGAGTGAATGACGACAGATCGTTCCTCAGCATGCCCTGAGCTGGCTGATCTCAGACCAGAGACGAGACCACGTTTAGGGTAAATGTGAAGGAGCTTCCAATTTCTGAGATGTCAGTCAAACGAGCAGACGGGATGTCCATCGCCCAGGCTTTGGCCATGACTGTAGCTGAGATACCGGTGTTTCTCTATTCCACATTTGGGCAGGTAAACTACTTTGCCTATACTGTACAGATAAATTTTCTATCTCTAGACACAAGCATTATCTACTGTCCTTGTTCAATAAAAACAAGTAATGATGGCTAAATGTATGTTTAGTAGATCCCTTTTATATTGACACTTTACATTTGCCTTTCCTTCTTTCAGTCCATATTTTCTCAGCTAAAGCTTACTCCAAACTTGAAGAAGGTGCTGTTTGCCACAGCACTGGGCAGCGTAGCTCTGGCTCTCACCGCTCATCAACTGAAAAGGCGGGGGAGAAAAAGGAAGCAGGTAGCACAAGGGAAGGAGGGCCAGAAGACAGTGGGAATACCTGCGGCGCTGATAAGGACAGGAAGACCCTCATCATTAAAGAGAGGTGTGCCTTAATGCCTTTGAGGAAAAGTCCCAATGGAAATTTTGAAATGATAATTTTTCTTTGTGGTGACTGGTGTATCATCATCAACTGAGAAATATGTACAAGAGAATGTGTTTTACCCCCCACAGGCCCGTTTACTGGCCGACAGATGATAAGTCCCAGCACTCGAAGCAATGACACCATGAGTGGAATTTCCTCCCTGGCCCCCAGTAAACACTCAAGTTCCTCACACAGCCTGGCATCTGTTAGTTTTACAATTTACAACAAATTGTGTCATTTTGCTTTTAATTTTCTTTAATCCACATTCCCTAATGTGTTGTCTGTTGTCTGTGTGTTGTGTTTTTCTGGCAAAGACGCGGGTCCCAAACTCTCCAAATCAATCGGCCAATCCATCCACCCCCTGGGAAGCGGAGCCTGTGGTGGAAGAGTCAGGGGCAATAGAAGATGCTAATGCAGAGAATCTCTATATAATGGGTAGGTATTTACTGTTACCCCTGGTTTTATAAAAAAAAAGTAGTACACAAGCTTTATGTCAGATCTAGTGACATTATTTGCTGTGTTTTTATTTTATTTTAAAGATTTTTTTGGGGCATTTTAGGCCTTTATTTCCACAGGACAGATGAAGACATGAAAGGGGGGGCATGACATGCAGCAAATGGCCGCAGGTTGGAGTCGAACCGCCGTGTCGAGGGTTAAACCTCCATATATGTGCGCCTGATCTTCCAACTGAGCTGACCCGGCCACATTATTTGCTGTGTTACCTGAGATTTTGTGTGAGGGACAGAGAGATAAACTGTACTTTGCCTCTTAGTATTTGTTTGGTACATGTAGTTGGAAACAAACTCATCTGTTTTGATGAAAAACAAATGCTGCATTGTCAGAATAAGAAGGCAAAATCTTTACATGTGCAGATGGGTTGGATGATTTATAATCTTTGCATCTTGAATATTATATAAAAGTTATTTTTCTGTGTTTTTTATCATGTTGCGGTAGCCATAAATAAATGACTGCATTTCCCACATTGTGTAAAGGCAGCATTCATTTCCTGCTGTTGATATTGTAATTTAAAACAAGTGGTGATAATCTAGATTATAATCAGGTAGATTTTGAACCCTTGGTTCCAGGGTGCTGTTGTTTGGTATTTGGATTACCCTGCATGAACTGAAATTTTAGTTATCAGGGTTGTGTTACCCATTTTAGAACCGCACCGTCTCAGGCCACTTTGCATTTAGCAATATTTTTGATAAAGTAGACATTTGTTAAACATGTTGAAACCATTGAGAAATAAAAACGGGCCGTGCACCTTGATGCTACTTTTTGTGACTTTGAGCTCAAAGTTTAGATTTTCTAGCTTACAAATCAACAGTTAGGTTAAGTGTTATCACTCTTTTCCTGCTAGGAATGGAGCTGTTTGAGGAAGCTCTACGAAAGTGGGAACAGGCACTGAACATTCGGCCTCACACAGACTCGACCTCCAGCAACAACAGCCTCGCTCTGCAAGGAGCAGCGTGTGGAGACTTTTCTATGGTAACCATCAAACAATTACCAGTACAGACTTGGGTTAAAGGTGCTCTAAGCAATGACACGCATGTTTTAGGCTAGAACATTAGTTACACAAGTTATCGCTTAGAGCACCTTTCATTTACAGTTTGAGTACAGTATTGTGTGTTATGGTGCAGTTGGGATTTCACCTATTGTATTTGTGATGTTGTTGGTGACACAGCACGAATGCAATACAGTTGAAATAAATGAAATTGAACATGGACTAAAAGTGTTTTATTATATACGAAAAAGTAACTTCAGACCTGTTTTATGCTACTTCCCCTCTTCATCATAGGTTGAAACTCGTAATAAAGGTTTTGCTGAGAAGTTGGAGACACTACTGCACAGGGCATACCACCTACAAGAAGACTTCGGCAGCAGCATCCCAACAGACAGTGTGCTGGCAGACTTTGGTAAGAGACCTGGTGATCTTAAATATGACCATAACATCAAGGAGAACAAATTGGGATAACAGACTCACGCCAAAAAAAGAACTTGCGGTTCAATATTAACATATTATTCATACAGTCTGGTGTGTATCGGTAGTAATACGGTTTCAGATTTTCACAGTGGGGCGCACCTTTAATGATTCTGTTAAGTACATCTGTTTTTTGATTCTTGCCCTGTCAGTCAGAGTTTGTGGTGTTCCTTTAGCAGAGAGTGAAGGAACTCTTATCTTACCTCATGTGGAGAGTTTCCACAGACTGCAAGATGACGATGCGACTACTGTTACCTCTGACCAATCCTTCTTCTCGGCTGCAGAGGTTAGTTCCTTTCCTCTAAAGACTGAAAGAAAACATGAATATATAATTGCATTTGATGATTTCCCAGGGCCCCTTAGTATTTGAATCAAGTACAGATACTTGTACATTGCCCATCTGCTGCTTTTCTATATAAAACCTTTTGTGGACTGTACACTTAGGTTTGTATGTTTTGTCTGTGCAGCTGTTTGATGCCATGTCTTTAGAAGATGTCTACCAGCCACTTAAGCCAGCAGCTCTCTATGAAGAAGCCTTGTCTCTGGTCCGGGAGGGCAAAGTGTCCTATAGGTCCCTGAGGTAACTGCAAAGTGTAGCATCTGCATGTTAGTGTTAATTTCGTCAGACGAGACTAAATTTGTTCGTCAACAAACTTTTTTCCATGACGAATACGAGACGATTACAATACTGCACCAATGTCCAAAAACGCTGACTAAGACTAAATTAACATGCGTTATTGTTGACGGAAAAATACGAGACTAAAATGATTTGCTTAAAAAAAAAAAAAAGTTAAAATCTCTCTTCATTTTCATCAACTGTCGTCTCTACTTTTTCATCATGAAGTAGAACTAGTGCAGTGCCTGTTTGGAGCGCCGCGGTTCAATCAGGCGTGGCTCGGCTGCGGCTCATCTAGAGATTTGGCGTGTCCCCTTTTTCCATCTAGCCGTCACACATCCAGGTAGCAATGTGGCCCAGGCGGAGAGGGAGGAGCCCGGTTCAGCCTGCTGGAGAAGCCGCTACAGCGCATAGCGATGTGCCCCGGGCAAGGGGAGGGAGGAAGGGAGGAAGTCTGGCTCAATATAAAACCAGACTCGTTTAAAAAAAGTTGCATTCAACAAAAATTATTCAAGTGTATTTATGTGTGAAACACTATTTGACTGAAATGTTTATCAGAAATAATCTCAGAAATTAGTTATTTAAAAAAAAAAAAAAGACTAAAATGTTTTGACTAAAACTTGACTAAGTTACCTGAGTTCTCCTTTGACTAAAACTAGACGATACTTTTAATCAACTAAAGACTTGACTAACGAAAAAACATATGGGAATGACTAAAACTAAGGACATTTGGCACAAGACTAGACTAAATTAAAAATAGGTGACAAAATGAACACTACTGCATGTAAATACTTAAAGCTACACTAATTACAATTTTTACACTTTAGTATTTGGAGTATCAAAGGAGTTGCTTGTAGGGACGAACCTGGAGAGAAATGCATTATCACCCGTCTATGCAATTACTCTCAGCTCTACGGAGCATTTTAGTGTCATTCAGCTCAATGTGTTGGTTTTATGACCCAAACATTTTGCTACTTTTTTGTTACCCTCACTGTCCTCATCAGTGTCATTTCTAGACGTGGAAGGCATCTGTGATATTAGTGAAGCATTTAGCAGCTAAAGAGCCAGATGTTTCTCTCAGGAAGGTAGAAACCAAAATGGAGCTAAGAGGAGAGTGAACATTGTACTTACATTCATCAAGTGGCCAGACTCCACATGAATGCTAATGTTGCTCCGTGTTTGCTGGATGTGTGAATAGATAATTATTCGCTTACACGTTTGCCATATAAACTTCAAAAGACAAAAATGTCAATGTTTCATCTCTCTTTCTTTTTTTCTTTCTTTCACCAGAACTGACTTACTTGAATGTTTTGGTGACCAGGACTTCCTTGCCAAACTTCAATGTGTGAGACAAGCATTCCAGGTCTGTTTCAGTTCCTAAGTCTTACCAATGTCACATAGATCATTCTCTTAGTTTTGATAATTGCAATTATTGTGATAGACACTTTTTAATGTTTTTAAAACTGCAGACCTCATCAAAATACTGCTGTGTAGAACTGCTAGTGGTCAATAGCTTGGGGTAGATTGTAATCATATTGGTTATAAGTGAGCGGCATGGACTAGGTTAGTCTAAGCCGTCTTTGTAGTTGCTCTTCTAATGTAGATAGTTTTCTCTTTTCTCTCTTTTTTGGAATCCTCATCTCTGATCTCACGGTGCACGTAATATCACCCTAGTAGAAACCTTTGAGGCACACTCAAACACACCTTTGTTTCTCATATGCTGCCTGTGTGCTGGTGTAGTCTTAGCACCCACAGGCAGGTTGAGTCTGGTTTCTTTATTTAAGCAACAATCAAGACATATGCTAGGAGGTCAAATATAAAGACAGCAGCTGCAATCAGGAGAGATTGCTTACAGTGTTTCATATGCTTAGAGCAATGAATGATACTTTCGTCACTACAAAGTTTGATTTTTAGCTTTGTTATTCAGTCCCAGACAAACATCTGCTCTTGCATGGCAATTGAATCCAGTGGTTTGAATGGCATACATGGATAATTGCACAGCTGGAGTGTTTTTTAGTGGATGTGTTGCTTATATGGTAAATTTCATTCGGGTCCATGAGAGTTATTGTAGTTTGCATTTATCAATCCCTCCCTGCGCCCCCTGAGGAAGAGGTTTCACTTTTAGGTAATAGTAACTGTGGAGCTGAATGGGTTATTGAACCACATAATTAAAGAAATTACCACAGAAAATAGGCTGATAACGCTTTTATTTTTTTTTCCAGCTTCTGTTGCTAGATGAAACTCACCGCACATTTTTCATGGAGACTGGGAAGCAAATGATTGTAGGGTTGATGGTGAAGGCAAACAAGGTAAAAACACTACTCATTTGGATCCTCACTTATTAACTCGACCTATTTCGAAAAAACAAGAAAAGCTTCTGTGGACATATTTGCACAGCTGTAACTAATACGCTCCTGTGTTATTTGTTGCTTTAATGCAGAGTCCCAACGCCTTCCTGGAGAGCTATGAGGACATGCTGCTTTACACTAAAAGAGAGGAAACGTGGCCCGTCACTAAGATGGAACTGGAGGGCAGAGGGGTGAGTAACCCTGCCATTCATCTCATGTGTCACGTCACACTTTCACTTTTTCTTTGCTAACAATACTGTTATTGGTTGGTTTATTCATAAGAACAGGGATACTTAGCCACAGGGGATCTCAAGTACATTTTCATGTACACAACATGAATTAAACTTTGACTGAAGTACAGCCAACAGTCAGGTCTGTACATTACTCAGTGTAAAGCTTATTTTAGAGTCATACTGTTGGTGGTTGTGTAACTGGCAAACAGTCCATCCATATTTAAGTGGCACATTTGGTTACAGTCAGATGCTTTGCAAATATGCCTCACATAAGAAATAAAAATAACATGCATTAGATACCATATGAAAAATAAGTTGTGTGTCCTTAAGGCCATATGGATGTGTTCAATGCATTTTCTTCCTAATAAAACATTTGCAGAGCCAATCTTTGGAAGAAATTTAAACAAGCATTATTTACATACATTTTTTCTTGCCAGTGGTCTTTATTTAATTTATCAGTCTTTTACAGGGACCATACAGATAAACATTAAGTAAGAAGAAGCAATGCAACAGCTAATGCATATAGGGAATCTAGCTAAAGCTTAGCCATCATTCCTTTTTCAGTTCAGGTTGAGACAGCTCAACAAATCAGTGGGAAAAAAATAAATAAAAACAGGTCAGGATTAAAACAACAGGATAGATAAAACAGACTATATATGTATATGCACGTGTGCATTTATTGTACATGATGAATAACTATATATAAAGTTAGAGAAAATGCAATCACTGTCGTATTTAACACAATGCATTGTGGGGTTCTCATGTCCTGATTTTTGCAGGTGGTGTGTATGAACTTTTTTGACATTGTGTTGGACTTCATCCTGATGGATGCATTTGAAGACCTGGAGAACCCTCCCTCCTCTGTTGTAGCTGTGTTGAGGAACCGTTGGCTCTCTGACAGTTTTAAAGAGACGGTTACACACACACACACACACACACACACACACACTTGATTATTACGCCACCTATAGGTTAGTTACAAGTGACTCTAATAACAGTTCTGTTTTTCTGTTAGGCTCTGGCAACTGCTTGCTGGTCTGTCCTAAAAGCAAAAAGGCGTCTTCTTATGGTGAGTTGGAGGTAATTTATAATTTGAGAACCTTATTGCATCCTTCTTTCTTTTAAATTTTGATAACTGAGTTTCTCTTAATTCTCTCCATAGGTTCCTGATGGTTTTATTTCCCACTTCTATGCCATTTCTGAACATGTGAGCCCAGTTTTAGCTTTTGGGTTTTTGGGCCCTAGACAGCACCTAAGTGAAGTTTGCACTATCTTCAAGGTAAGAGCATACACGACTAAGAAGCTGTGATTTTGACACAATTTAGACATTGCGTGAAGTGGTGTAATTTAAGAAGGGTTCTCCGACTTTACACATTAAGTTTTAGTTTACACATCATGAGGAGGACTGCACAATTGTATGGGTCAATCAAAAAAAATGCTGGTTCCTACATTTCCCATAATGCAATACTGCACTAGCACATTTTGTTATGGTGTGTTCCATTTGTACTCTGAACAAGGATTTTCTGAGGTCAAAGTCGGAAACGCCCCCTTGCCTTTGGCTTTCCGAGCTTGGAACTTGGGCAATGATCGAGTACACCGAGCTAAAAATCCAACATGGCTGCTCCGTGCATCAACAGTTGTGAAAGCTGTAGTAACAAAAGCACTGTGTTATTTGTGTTGTACATGCAGCGCTGTCCATATTCTGTCTGTGGACAATGTGGTTATGCTTTGTATGTCCAAAGACAGCATAATGTGTTACAAACTGGTATTGCTAACAATGGCTAACCTGGCTAGAACTAATGAAAACAATAAAAATCCGACTTGAACGTATTCAAGGTAAGGTCATTTCCAGCTTCCGAGTTTGGAGGTAAATGGAACGCACTATTAGACCCCATGTCTCCTGTTAGGAGCAGATCCTTCCTTTTATACATTTGTAGTCTCTAAACCCACTACAAGCAACTCCAGAGCCCCAGAACAACAGTTTTAACAGGCTAAGTAGGATTAACCATGACAAATAAACCTAGCATTCATGTGTAAAATTGGTGGAGTGCCTCTTTAAAGTTGGAATCAGAATGTTACATATGTTTACTTTAACACTTTAATTTCTCTCCTTTCCTCTGCAGCAACAAATCGTGCAGTACCTGAAAGATATGTTTGATCATGACAAGGTGCGCTTCACCTCTGCTCAGTGCTTGGCTGAGGACATCCTGAGCCTTTCCCACCGCCGGAGTGAGATTTTATTGGGGTATTTGGGAATCAATAACCTGGAGCTCAATGGTGCCCCGCCCAGAGACACAGAGGGCTCTTCCGGGCCAGTCTAAGACAACTACGGTCACTAAGGGCTTCACTGGGCTTGTACTGGCCGATTGCACTTGGCTGACCAGTAAGAAATGGCAAGCACTCGCAGCTCTACACTCATTCTGTAACTACATTAACATTGGATAGAATCATGCTCCTGTGATACACTGAGAACCAGCATCATTCACTGATTTGTGTCCATCAAACACAACTTACTGTGAGGATATAGTGGTGCTCAAAAGTTTACATACACATGCTTAAGTTGACTATCATGTTTTGGAAATTTATTTTAATACCTAAATTAAAAATGAGGTAAAATCCAACCTTTAAGGACACCAATTTTCTTTGTGAATGAATAACGGTAAATAAATAAATGTTCTTATTTAAAATACAGGGTCCTATGTTAAATTCCCATAGGCAGATTTTATTATTAAAGGCCAGTTATTTCCTGGATTCAGGATATTATGCATCCTGATAAAGTTCTTGGCCTTTAGAATTAAAATAGCCCCACATCATCACATACTCTTCACCATGCTTAGAGATAGGCATGGTTTTATTTCAGTTAGACTAATACCTGGTTTGATTTGCATTGAGAGATGATTTTATAGAAAGTATCCCATGCCTATCTCTAAGCATGGTGAAGAGTATGTGATGATGTGGGGCTATTTTAATTCTAAAGGCCAAGTCAGGATGCATAATATCCTGAATCAGGAAATAACTGGCCTTTAATAATAAAATCTGCCTCTATGAATTTAACATGGGTATGTATACTATGACCCCTGTATTTTAAATAAGAACATTTATTTATTTACAATACGTTATTCATTCACAAAGAAAATTTGTAAAGGTTGGTTTAGGTATTAAAATAAATTTCCAAACATGATTTTTATTCTCTTTTAGTCAATAAGCATGTGTATGTAAACTTTTGAGCACCACTGTATTTTCACCAGATTTACGGTATCAATGGTACTGAGGGAGACCAGTTGGATAACATGATTCCATCTCTTGTTTGTTATCAGCTGCTGTGTTGCATATCAAGAATGCCTGCTGTAGTCATGTAATCTCAGACATGTGAGGACTTGTCTTTGCCTTGTTTGGCGACATGGATACTTTCTAAAAACACACCTAAATGAATGGCTCCCAACACATGAAGACTGGGCCTTTTACTTTATTAATTCGATTGAGTCTCTTCGGAGAACCAGTGATTGCATTGTGATCTTCCATTCATCTGACTTCTGGGATATCATAGTCTTTAATATTATGTGAAAAGAAATGGTGCGAGAGTCGCCAAATGTGCATTTGTATCTTTTATATTAAAGGGGGAAGGATATTTGTTAAAACCGTGATCATTTCTGATGGGCTTGGCAAGCTGAGACTTAAAGGATGTAATGGATTTGTCTCCTCATTGATTGTTCTTGTATCCTCTTAAATCTGAAGAAATATTTATTCCCATTTGGTTTAATTAAGCATGGTAAGAGTCACATATCCAAGAGACATGCAAGAAAACATTGTGTCAAATTAGTGAAGGGTATTAACATGTTACTCAAATAGAAGTTGAATTATCCCAAAATCTATATTTTGACCACAGATGTGTTCTTAGTCAAAGTGGACATAGTGGGCATCCAGCTGTGATGCAAATAGTTACGTTTGGTGAACTTTAACTTTCTCTAAGTCAGTGATCCCTCAGATTCAATCTGGCAATGGATGACATGAATATTACCAGTTGTAAGTGCCATAGAGGCACAAAAAGAAACCTCCCGCTGACAATAACACAATACCAGGTGTGACAGCATCTGAATACCATCACACAGACGAGTATAGCCAGAAAGCAAATGTCTAAAATAGTTTAACACATAAGTGGTCTCAGGGGGGTAAACAGTAACATGTATATAACTTGAAACCCAATATTATATCTGTTACATTGTGACTAACAAACTCAATGTTTTTTTCCCTTCAAATACTTATAATTATTGTATTTGTTAATTGGTTGAGCAACTTGAATTACATCCAGATATGTGGGCCTAAATTGTACAACTTGCTAAGCTTTAATTCCCTGAATAAAAATATAGTGATTTTTTTTTCTATTTTTTTAAAGGAAAAAGTACCCAAACACAAGATGTATAAAGATATAAATCAGTGTTTCCAATATAAAATTTGGAACAATATTACTACCTGGATATGGATGCTCTTCTAATCTTAAAAGGTTACTAGATAAAATAAGTATGAAATGGGTAATGAATGAGTAACAAATCTGCTGTTTTCACCCAATGGGACTTATTTTTCACAGCAGAAATTTTGACTTGCCATGCACAGGTGTTACTTAAGACAGACCGGTGGGTTCACAAAGTGCACACAGTCATCTAACACTTTCCAAGAACACAGTCTCAGTGTTCTAAAGGATTAGAAACACACGTGGATATTTTCCATCACCTCTAAATTAAACAGTGCCATCTACTAGTCTTAGTAAGGATACATATTGTTTTTTTGTTTCATGAAGACCTGTGTTGAAAAACCGGGCATTGTACAGCCAGGCTGTAACCTACATAAGTGCACTGATGATGATAACCCCTCATTTTCTCTTTGTTTTCCCAGTACTGTGAATTTGTTGGAGCATAGAGACACTGAAGGGGCACTACGATGCCAAATTAGTATTATTAGATTTTCTTCTGCTGATCCAAACAACTCCACAATTATAAAAGCAGATGTGTTTTGTAGACAGTAGTTTAACTGTTTGAAACTGTCACATACTAAATGATCTTAATGAAATGCGATTAAATGATTATTTATTATTAATGGTGGCAGTAGATCACAGTTTGTATACTAATGGGTGCCTGGTTGAATGAGAAAAAGGAAGACATTTCATTCCAATCATTTTTCAGTTTCACAGATCTTTCAATAGTTTTGTTATGCAAATTAGCAGTTCTTTGTAATTCATAATCGTTTAAGAGTGTTTTGTAGTCTTGATAATCCAAATCCTGCTCTTGTTGCAACACGTCACTGAAATTCCGAGCTCAGAAATACAATACCATTGTGTTCTCCAGCACTGTAGGGGGTTTTCTGTTGCTGTCTAGCATTTACTTCCAAATGTAAATGGAGCTTTTACAGAAAATGATTTAGTTCTTCGTTTTGCAAACATGCAACTTTGTTTTTTAAGCATTTTGCACTTTATCAGAAAAGCAGAAAGAAACAGGAATGTCCAACAACCCCTTTTGAATCATCTGTTTTAGAGTTTAACTGTACAAACATATTGAATTATTTATTGCATCAGAACTGACATTATTGATAACATGTAGCGTAAATGCTGTATAGTAGAGAAACTATCTTTCCCAGAAAACTATTTTATGGAAATTGTTTATTCTGGTTACTTTCCAAAGTTTTTGTTTTAGTCTCCATCTTAGAAATTTTAACTTGACTGCTTGTGGTCCAATCCATTCTTCCATGTTTGAGTCCTGCTATTGTAGACTATCAAGTATATTTGCAACAGTATGTATCATGCAGGTAAATGCAATTATGAAAAAAATGCTAATATTTAGTCTTGTGTTCACATAATGGTCTGCTTGTTCTGTGTCCTGGGAGTAGATGATCAGAGATTAATCCCTCTGTGTGTTAACAGTGTAGATTCTCAGTTTATCCCTGCAACATTTAGATCCAGGCTCAGCCCTAGTTGTTGCTAGTTTTGAAAATCAAATTTAGAAACAAGCTAAATAAGCTCAAATTCAGGCATGTAATCCCCTACTTAGCATATACGCAATAGATTTTTTTGATGAGGATTTTCCAATGGCCAAAATGTAGAAAGTTTTTTTTTTTTTTTTTCTTTTCTTTTGAAAGTCACTGCTGTACATTACAAGTGTCCTATTCATGCCTTTTGTCTTTTCTATTTTTAAATTACAATGCCAGCACAAACCATAAATTGATTTTAATTCTCCATATTAAATGTTATTTTTTGTTATTAAACAATATGTTTGTTATGCTTTTTCTAATGAGGACTCATTGTATTTCATGAACAAGAATCAAACTTTCCTGAAACACAAGATTGTTAGTGCAGTAGAAAGGTAAACTTTTCAAAATGACTAAGATGCACTGGCTTAATTAAAGCGCTAAGTATAAATAAATGAAAAAATATATAAATCAATGGCTAAATTGTTGTTATACATTTTAGAAGTCCGTAATATGCAATTGTCCACAAGGTGGCAAAACACTGCAGTGTATTATACAGAATTAACTGATCAACAAATATCCTACTTCAATATACTGTAAAGATCCAAAATCATGAATATGTCTAGCAGTAAGAAAGGTACAAATCATGAAGTCATGTCAAATTTGTCTTCAAACTAAGAGGAGAAATGTGGACACTTATGTTTTCTGTTGCCAATGTTAGGTTGTCGGCAACGGTAAATAAAGTATGACATTTGCCGCAGGACTCACATTATTGTGTTTTTTAAACCTACTTAGACCTTGACAAAGTAAGTAGTCAGTTGGAGAGATGCAAGAGAGAACGCTTCGGAGTGATTCAATGTTAGGCCAGAGGAGGGCGTACAACTCTTTTTGTAGTTTTACTAAAAACCTTGTAATTCTGTCTTCTTATTGTTACAGTGAGGCATGTTTAATTTTATTTATTTAATTTATACTATTTATTGATCCCCAGAGGGAAATTAGTCTGAGGAAATGTAACTGCCCTCCAAACACAACCAAGGGACATAATCACTACATAGAATTTTAAACATTGTTTTTGAACATTCATTGTTCCTTGACACAGCTGCAGTACTCTATATCACAGGATTATCCCCTTTATCTCCTCGAAACAATTGATACATCTTCATCTTTTTTTGTGGAAATATGCATACATCAAATTTTTTTTCATGCTCTCCATGTGTTTTTATTTTTAGCACTTACCTGTTTTATCATGCAGCACTTTGGGATTTGCGTAAATATAAAGTGCATTACAAATTCAGTTATTATTTTTATTACAAACAGAGTCAGTAGGTTTGGAGGCATTGAAACATGAATGCTCAATATCTTTGCTGTGTGTCTTGTTTTGCCAGTCTGTGTGCACTTATTTGTTGCTGACTTTATGTGAGATGAAAAAAGCCTGGATGTTTGTCTGCTGTGTGTAGGAGGGAGCACTGTATACTATTTATTTCTTCTCTTTATTAATCCAATGATAATAGACCAACTCAAAAATAGGTCATTAAGCTCCTCTAATCCTCTTCTTCTAGGCTATTTGCTTGTTTTGATATATTGACAGTTGCACAATATTTATTTTAGAGTTTCTTTACTTGCTAGTAGTTTAGGGTTTAGGGTTATATTGTTCAGTTTTTGTTGAAGGTGTTTTAGAGATTGTTTATTCCTGGTCAGTGATAGCTGGTTGGTCAGAACAAGCATTTTGAAGACCTCACTTTGGACCTTATAAAAGCACTTGTTCCACTATTTTATTCACATTTTTCATATATAAACGATTAATCGTTTAATCTAGATTTTTTATATCAATAATGAAAATAATCGTTAGTTGGTGTCCTACTGTTCGAAATGGCTCACAGCTGATCTATAGCATTAGGAATTATATATTTTTTTTATGAGTATTATAGATACAACTTGTAAACCCTTTTAGTGATGGTGATTTATGAAAAAGTGGTACCAACTTATTTTAAGTATTTAATGATTTCACCCAATAAATTCAGATTTCTACACACATACAGTAAATGTGGACATTATATGACATAATGTATAGCCTACATTAATTAGGTAATCATTAAATATATATTTGTATTTATTTTTGTCAATGGGTACAGTTCGCAACATTAATGTGGAGTGTTGACCTTTGGTGTTTTTGTTCATTCAATAATTCTTCACTATGGGCAAAATATCTTATTTCTAGTGTTGAGCAGGGATTGGACGGCTCCTCCGCTGCCGGAGCCCGCTTGAACACAAAGCTCCGTTCACCATTGGTTAGACAAGTGTCTGGGGCGTTTTACTGGGACTGCCCGGTTGTGTCCGGGTAAGATGGCGTTGGAAGAGCAGTGCTCGGCACCACCTCAATGGCGGTCTATATCTCTGACACACGTAGAGTTCCCGGAGGGTACGTAAACTCAACGTTTTTCTCTAACTACTAAAGATGATAACTATCAGCAGCTTTGTAATTTTCGAAGACTGCGTGTGTTTGCGCGATACTGAATGGACTCGGCCGTTGGTGATACTGCCAAATAGTGAGACGATGTAAAACGTCGTGCACAGCGGGGAATTTAACCAGGACTGCAAAATTGTGAGACAGCGCCGCATGCGCAGTTGGCGCTAATGTCCACAATGAAGGCTAGTTAGCCCGTTAGCTGTCTTAATATCAGCTTTGATATTTTCTCTCAGGATAACGCAGCAGGAATTATTTGACAAAATGTAAGCATCATGAACAGCAAAATGAAGAGTGGGGTGGAAATACAAGCTATTTCACCTTATAACAATGTAGCCACGGCTACGGCTAACGTAGTAGCTAGCGCTTGGCCTCATTATGAATAGTATAACTAGCTTAGCTAGCATAAACCACATGCACCGAACTGACCGAATTAACAAAATAAAATAATAGGGTGAAGTTATGTTAGTTAGATGATTGCTTGGCTACTCCACCACAGCAGCTTCCTACTTGTACTCGCAGTTAAATATTTCAACCATCCGGGTTCACTGAGTACTTTAAAGTGTTACTCCCACCAGGACTGACTTTACTGGGGGTTATGTTTAACGTTAACATCATAGCCGTGTCTCTTCGTTTTTAGGTGATCTGACGGGACAAGTGTTGGCCTACATCAGTCTCCTACCCATAGCAATCCTTGTGGGGTTTGTTACTCTCATAGTGTTTAAACGGGAGCTGCACACGGTGAGTTCTGCACATGCACTAGTTTCAGAAAGGGCATCTATTTATCTCGATTTGTCATGCTGTTGTTGTCAGGAAGGCTAGCTAGATGTTTGTAAGTGCTCACATTATCTGGGATTTTTTTTTTTTTCTCTCTCAGATTTCCTTCTTTGGTGGGCTCATCCTGAATGAAGGGGTGAACTGGCTGCTAAAGCACATTCTCAGAGAACCGCGCCCATGTGCAGGTGATTGAAGGAATAAGTTGACTTTATAGAGACTGTAGTGGGTGGGGTTGGGCAACATTGCAAAAGCGTCCCAATAGCCATTAAAGCTTCTTCTGATATTAATCAATGAAGTTTCAATGAGATGTTCTCTTTTTCAACAGAGAGAAAAATGTGTGTGAGTCAAACATGACTTACATACACAATAGATACATTAGTTCCATGTTAGAGAAAAGAAATCAAAGTGGTATTCAAAACATGCACATATTTTCTATATTTTATATTCATTTTTGTTATGCCTCTAGGATTATTTATGTATTAGGTGTCGTGTGTATTGGGCATATTGGTCATTTTATTGGACCATGAGTCTGTAATAAGTCTTATTTTTATTATGGATTGTGGTATGGCCCAACCCTAGTAAGATATTAAAATATAATTAAGTAACGAGAGCTGCCCTCTTTAGTTTTAAACTTTTAAAATATTGATTCTATGTTTATATGAAGATGTACTCCATATTTTAAATGTGTATATATTTATATTGTCTTTCTGCAGGAGCTCACACAACTCTGCACACAGAGTATGGGATGCCATCCAGTCATTCCCAGCTTATGTGGTTCTTTGTTGTTTACTTCTTTCTGTTCCTTTATTTAAGGTAAGTTTGTTTCTTTTTGGTCTTTTGGAGAGGGGTAAGGGGGAAAACATGTAACTGGGAAAATGCAACAATTAAAGTTGAATGTGAACAAGCTAATGATCAATTAATGTCTTCAATTAAGCATTTTCTTTGAAGTTGGGTATTTAAAATAGTAAAAGTAACAAATCGTTTTACTGTTATCTTACCTGCAATGTTGTGTCATGCATACATGCATTGTATCACTGATTTAAATGTATTTTTATTATCACATTTTTGATTGTCACTTATTAGATGCTTTCACTCCACCTTTCCATGAGGTAGATGTCATGGTGTGAACGCATGCTGTTCTTTTCAGAATGCATCAAACGAACAATGCTCGATGTGTGGACCTGCTGTGGAGACACATTCTGTCCATCATCCTGTTGGGCATGGCCTTATCGGTCTCATACAGCAGGTAACGCTGCAATTAATTATTAATGAATTATTAAAATTTTACTTAATCTTCTGCCAACCGAATAATTGGTTAAAGGACTGATCGTTTCAGCTTTTAAAAAATAAGGGGGGGGGGGAGAAAAGTCAAGCCCATTAAATCATGGCATTGCTGACCATGTCTGGTATTGTGCTCAGGGGGAGACAGAATATTGTTTGGCTGACCAGTCTGTTCTCACTGTTACAGAAAAAGCCAAAAGTAGCCATTTCCTGTATACTATCTGAAGTGCATGCTTCTAGACGTAGTTTAATTTCGAACTCCAGGCACAATTTATGTTTTCTTGAACATTGTTTTTTCTCTCTCATTCTCAGGGTCTACCTGTTGTATCACACCTGGAGTCAGGTTTTCTATGGCGGTGTGGCCGGTAGTATCATTGGCATAATGTGGTTCTTTTTCACACAAGAGGTGCTGACACCATTATTCCCCAAAATAGCAGCGTGGTAAGTAGTGCTCACATTACTTTGCCTCCTCCTTGTGTCTGAGAGGAAGACGATTTGTCCTCTGCCTGGATGAGTGGATTAAACTAGTCTTTAATAGCTACTCTAATTTGTTCTTTCAATGTTTTCACAATTTATAGGCCAATATCAGAGTACTTCCTGGTGCGAGACACAAGCCTGATCCCCAACATCTTATGGTTTGAGTATACAGTGACCAGATCAGAGGCAAGGTAAGTTGCCACACCACCACTTCTATCACCGTTAAGGCCCGATCACGCCAGAAAATGGCACACTGAATTGCCTACTCGTCCTGGAGCCGTAGGCGGTGCTATTGGATTGGTGAAATAGAGTTCTCGCGGGGCTAGTTGGTGAAGTACTGTAGCTTGCAAGCTAACATGTCAGAACTAGTCAGTCACAAGCTTCTTTCTGTTTTTTTTTTATGTACTATGTCATTTACTCCCACCTCGAGAGTCATAAAGGAGGGGGACTAGAGGTAGCTAGTCAAGCTTGTTAGTTAATTTGCTAACGAGATTCTCACAGTTTATTAAGGTATTTGTACCGCACACTGTCTGCAAACCATGCCTCTGTCGATGTACGAACTGCTTGGTTCTTCAACAGAGGAGTTAAAGAAAAAAGTGCATGGATAGCTTTCTCCATTACCTTGCACTTTACGCCATATATATGTGAATTTACTTCGTCCCCGCTAGCGAATCCACTGTACACTGCGATGCCGTTGAAATGAACTGTATTTCTGTCTTTTAAATGCTGGTGTGACTGGGCTTTTACTTTCTTTGAGACTTTTGCTTTGTGTTTTGTGAACTTTATTATTTTTTTTTTTTTTTCCTCCTCTTCTTGTAGGAACAGACAACGAAAACTTGGAACAAAACTTCAGTGATTTACACGGTTCTTCTGTGAAACTGGATTCAGGACGATGCGCGCACGCACACACACACACACACACACACACACACACATGCTCGACAAAAACACACTGGAGAACCATATTTTGGACTGACGTGGTTGCTAGAAGTAAAGGGCAAAAAAAAGTAAAAAAGTTTACAGGTGGTGAAAGAGTGCCTGGACCTGTCCCGGAGCCTACAGCCTGAGCAAGTCCGTCCACACGCCTCTCCTTGTACAGCTTGCCCAAAATGCTCTTCCATGCATGCAAGACTGTGCAAGAGGCATACTATTTAATGATAGATTATATATATATATATTTTAACAATAAGCGCACGCTGACAGTAACAGTGTACTGTAAGAGATTCATGGAGCCTAAAAAGGAGGCTTTGGTCAAGTTTCAAACAAAATGGTTGTCATTGCAGCATGTATTTAGTGATTCCTTTTTTCTTTTTTTTTTATATTCTGCTGAATAACTGGTGGGGAGGGGGGTTGGTTATGGCTAGGTTCGGGGTATTTGGAATTAACCATTTTTCATTGTTATATAATAGAAAAAGAACAATTTCTAAAATTGGTTATGATGTAATATAAACGAAAATTTGCACTTTGTGAAATTTACAAGTTAAAAAAATATGACTAGCACTAGTTAAATGTTAAGACCGTCCCCCTCTTTTCCCTCATCAGTCTTTGCTTTGTGTCTATGGCTGTCAGTCCTAATATATGATTCCAAAGCTGATCTGCAAGCAGTGTAATCTTAATCTGTACTATTGAGCATTAAGGTTGTGCTTTCTGTTTATATCCACGTTTGAGGATTATGAGACTGAATCGGAACATCAGGTTTCAGTTATTTTCATTGTTGAACACACTTTGGACCGAGGTTGTGTTTTCTTAATGCTTCACACACAGTAGCAGCCTGGGAATAGGATTCTGGGAATCCCTTTTCTTTTATTCATTCAGTTTCTTGTTTTCTGCTGTTGCAGAGAACTGTTTTTTGTTTTACCTTTATTTCCAAGAAAACATTCCATATCATTTAGTGAGAAAACGTACATAACTGCTGAGGGGATATGTTTTCTTTTTGTATTATTTTTGAAGAAAGGAGAAAAAAAAAAAGCCTCAGGTCAGTCGTAGCATGTGATTATGCTTAATGCCTCACAGCCCATGGCAGCTAATGGTGGCAGCTGTCATGTGAGGATCTGAAGCTGATTTAAAACTCATATCATTAGCTCCACAAAGGGAAGTAGTTCTCTTAGGATTTTTTCCACGTGTAACCTATATCAGGCTGAATAAAAATGTGTTTATGTACAACAGATGGTTAAGTGTCATGCTTTGAAATACAGTGGTGTTTTTATATCTATCTATCTATCTATCTATCTATCTATCTCTATCCATCTATCGTGTTTCCTGTTGAGCAAACGTGGCACTTGAAAGATTGATATACTACCTTGTCGATTTTTCCACTGATGTACAGTTGCAGTGCTGAGGAAGAGAACAACACTCAACAAAATTGTGCAACCCTTTTCTCTAAAGAGAAAAATTGTCGTGGAAAATGTGCAACAAATAATTAAAAATGGTGTCTTATTTTCCAGAAACCAAAACATTAGAGTATGTTTTTGGAGACTTAGAAAGGCTATTGTAGGTGAGAAATTAAGATATCTCTCTTCAGTTCAAACAATGAACAAGCTTGTTGTCTTGTGAAGTAAGCGTCCTGCATTTCTCTCACTGCACTTTATTCCCCAATGTGACTGCTGAACACTGCTGGAGAAAACTACTTCAGGCCTATGTTAAAGAAACATCTGCCCTATTTAAACAACCCATTCCATTTTTGATTCACTTTTTCAGGTCTAACCTCAGGCTATCCCAAAACACCCGTCGGGAACGGGCATAGCCTAGATAAAAAAAAGATGAAGACCTCAACCTATTTCTCAAAAGCTTTTTCTCTAACCTGCACTGTTTGGATGAGCAGCGAGCCTTTTTTGGAGATGAAGGTTTAGAGCTGGTGGTCACCTCTCCACTGAAGAGATGTTTAATTTGGGTCTCTCATACTGTATGGGTTGTAAAAGGTTAAGACTATATATATATATATATATATATATATATATATATATATATATATATTTTGCACACTTCAGTTCAAACAGTGGTGCCAAGCTGTCCCATATTGGGACACTAAATCCACTAATATTTAAAACAGGACTGACATCCACTGGAAAAAGATTGTTATTGCAGTGTTAAGCTTAATGTAAGGCAGCAAGTGGAAGTCATAAAATAAGATGAAGATATCTTTGTGAGATATTTTTATATATATATGTACAGTGTATATATATATACAGTGTGTGTGTATGTATATATATATATATATATATATACACACACACAGGTAAAAGCCAGTAAATTAGAATATTTTGAAAAACTTGATTTATTTCAGTAATTGCATTCAAAAGGTGTAACTTGTACATTATATTTATTCATTGCACACAGACTGATGCATTCAAATGTTTATTTCATTTAATTTTGATGATTTGAAGTGGCAACAAATGAAAATCCAAAATTCCGTGTGTCACAAAATTAGAATATTACTTAAGGCTAATACAAAAGGAGTTTTTAGAAATGTTGGCCAACTGAAAAGTATGAAAATGAAAAATATGAGCATGTACAATACTCAATACTTGGTTGGAGCTCCTTTTGCCTCAATTACTGCATTAATGCAGCGTGGCATGGAGTCGATGAGTTTCTGGCACTGCTCAGGTGTTATGAGAGCCCAGGTTGCTCTGATAGTGGCCTTCAACTCTTCTGCGTTTTGGGTCTGGCATTCTGCATCTTCCTTTTCACAATACCCCACAGATTTTCTATGGGGCTAAGGTCAGGGAGTTGGCTGGCCAATTTAGAACAGAAATACCATGGTCTGTAAACCAGGCACGGGTAGATTTTGCGCTGTGTGCAGGCGCCAAGTCCTGTTGGAACCTGAAATCTCCATCTCCATAGAGCAGGTCAGCAGCAGGAAGCATGAAGTGCTCTAAAACTTGCTGGTAGACGGCTGCGTTGACCCTGGATCTCAGGAAACAGAGTGGACCGACACCAGCAGATGACATGGCACCCCAAACCATCACTGATGGTGGAAACTTTACACTAAACTTCAGGCAACGTGGATCCTGGGCTCTCCTGTCTTCCTCCAGACTCTGGGACCTCGATTTCCAAAGGAAATGCAAAATTTGCTTTCGTCAGAAAACATGACTTTGGACCACTCAGCAGCAGTCCAGCTCTTTTTCCTTAGCCCAGGTGAGACGCGCTGTTTCTTGGTCAACAGTGGCTTGACACAAGGTATGCGGCAGTTGAAACCCATGTCTTTCAAGCGTCTCTTGGTGGTGGATCTTGAAGCACTGACTCCAGCAGCTGTCCACACCCTTTTTCACAATCTTGACTAGGCGCGGTGATCCCTATCGCTTGTACACTTTTTCTGACCACAGTTTTTCCTTCCCTTTGCCTCTCTATTAATGTGTTTGGACACAGAGCTCTGAGAACAGCCAGCCTCTTCAGCAATAACCTTTTGTGTCTTTCCCTCCTTGTGCAATGTGTCGATGGTCGCCTTTTGGACAGCTGTCAAATCTGAAGTCTTCCCCATGTTTGTGTAGGCTTCAGAACTGGACTGAGAGACCATTTAAAGTCCTTTGCAGGTGTTTTGAGTTAATCAGCTGATTACTTTGTGGCACCAGGTGTCTTCAAAATTTAACCCTTACACAATATTCTAATTTTGTGACACACGGAATTTTGGATTTTCATTTGTTGCCACTTCAAATCATCAAAATTAAATGA
The DNA here is from genome assembly GCA_013375575.1 of Percina caprodes. Classification (NCBI taxonomy): domain Eukaryota; kingdom Metazoa; phylum Chordata; class Actinopteri; order Perciformes; family Percidae; genus Percina; species Percina caprodes. The sequence goes on along the minus strand of JABXJD010000016.1, from coordinate 889,683 downwards.
AATAAACATTTGAATGCATCAGTCTGTGTGCAATGAATAAATATAATGTACAAGTTACACCTTTTGAATGCAATTACTGAAATAAATCAAGTTTTTCAAAATATTCTAATTTACTGGCTTTTACCTGTATATATATATAAAATGCATTAATCCACATTTTATAGTATGTCTGCTAAATGTTTTGTTTCTAATGAAATTAAATTATTATAAAAATTATTTTTTGACTACATGGTACATCTCTGAAAAACAAAGAACACGTCACAATCACATTTGAACAGAGAGGAACACATCATTTGGGAGACAGTAAAGGTGCATTTAATCTCCATTTTGCGCTACATCAACTATTGAAAATGAAATATATTGAATTTTTTACTCAATTTTGTTTGTCGGATGACTGTGTGTTAGAAGGGACTGCAGATACGGCTTTTACATGAGAAATGATCTGGTGATACTCACATACTGTGAGATGAATTGTAATAGTTGATATTATCACCTTGTTGACCTCATTTGTGTTCAGCACCACCAGACGAGCCAGACAAGATTCTGCTCAAATCTAATTTCAGGAAACGTATTGTGTGAGGCTTGAAAATCACTTTTTACAGAGGCATACTGCCTCAAACGGGTTTTCTTAAGAAAGAAGAATTTGAACATTTTCTACAGTAACTTATTTGTCTGTCTTCAGAGATACCTGTACCTGTGGTCGCTAAACTGCATCAATAACACCTGTAGTACCTTATAGATTAATGGACATCAAATCACACCAGCGTAGATCTTATTCCTTAACAAGTTAAACTGACCAAGTTCTTCACTGTATGTTTAACAGTGTCTACTGTTGAGCCAGCACCACTAGATGGCACCTATTGTACATCTACATTAAGAACTCTAACGAGACAAGCACAGATTGGTTTAGTTTATGTCATTAATACAGTGCAGACTTACTGTAACTCATACCAAAAAACACAGCATAAGCATTTTATAACCAACAATTTAGAAAAAAAAATGGTCTAGCAGTCTGGTATGGTGGAGTTTAACAATAAAAAAGAAAAAACATGCTCAATCAATTGTTTTCTATGTCCATTTAAGATAAAAGTAGTGGCAACATTTGTTGACATGGTATACAATGTTTTCTAATTATAAATATAAAACTAATGTTGCACTTACCCATAAAAAAGAGTGTCTTTTATTTCACAAAACAATGCTGTTTGTTAAAGGTGCACTTTTACTGTCAATGGAAACCGCTACTGTTTGGCAGAGGATCAGCATTTCAAAACTGTTAGGTCAGATTAAAAAAAGCAGTTTGTTAGTGAAAGTGGCTAGAAAGACATTCTATTAGAATTTAAAGAGGATTTTTTTTGGGGGGGGCGGGGGCATTTTAGGCCTTCATTAGATAGGACAGGTGAAGACAGGAAAGGGGGGGAGAAGGGGAATAACATGCAGCAAAGGGATGTGGGTTGGGATTGAACCCTCGGCCACTGCAGCAAGGACTGGGCCTCTGTACATGGGTACAACCAGGTGAGTTATCCAGGCTACTGTCAGGAAAGTGACCTAGACAGACCGGAGTTTTAGAAGCAATGTTAGAATTAATGTTTAAAATAATTTAAAACATGTATTTCAAGTGTGTTAAAAACACAAAATGTTAAAAGAAGATCCCCAACACAACAGCAACATAAATTAAAATATACCCCCCCCCTCCCTTCTCCATGTATGTATGAAAATGTATGGATGTCCTTAGATCCATAAGCTGTTCAGGTTTCACACTCCTAAGGGGCCATGGCTGATTTTTACTCAGCAACTCCTTTATGCTGACTTCTGTGTACAACTTAAGTATTCTAAAAGTTTTACAGACTTGTTGTAATAATTGACAATATGAGTTTAGAAATAAAATAAAAAAAAATGTAAATCCACCCATTAGGATAAAAACAAATGCCAAAAGAATCATGGAAATATGGTTTCAAAATAAAATCAAAGTTTTTTCAAACTCCGCCAACATATCTTGAAACACTGATGGGTCTGTGGTAATTAATATCTCCGTCGCTGAAACATAAGAGAAAAGTGTTTGTACAAATAACACCAATGTTCTAACAAATGTATGAGCGGTGGCATAAGGCGCGTTTAAACTGCCCCCTCACATTTCTTTTTTTGTCTTTTGGATAAAACAAACGCCACAAACAACCTGCTTGATCTTAAATTTAGTGTTTTAACAAATGTTTGAGCAGTGGCAACACATTTATCTACCTCCCCACGCTGATTTCTTATTTCATATTTTTTTTATTTTAGGTTTCATGGACATATTTTTAAATATTCTGGGAGTGAAATGGGTATTGTTCATGCACCATAATTCATGATTGTCTTAATTTGATCCAAAAGCCGCTCCCTGAGCATGTTGCTTAACATATTTATGAGCAAATGTGAAAAAAAACGTTCCTCTATTTCACCTTTTCTTTATTTCGACACTGCCTGTACTTCATTGTTGTCTCTTTCTGTTTTTACACAGTCTCTCCACTTGGGGGCAATACACACTGATCTTTAGTCAGTTTTATAGAATGTAAAAGTTTCCTTGTGACATGGGTTGGTTCAAGGACAAAACAGATATTTAGAGGACAAACATTACTGGGAGTCAACTTGTTGTACAATGATTTGCTTGTATGTATCTTTTGTGTATTATTGCCAGTTAAAGTCCCTATTTTACCTGTCCTTATAGCTGTCTTTTTAATGATTAAAATTTTTTATTTCTATTTTAACACACCACACAAAACACACAATTTGCAACCCCCATCATCATCACCACAAAAAGTAACTGGCTGCCATCTTTCTTACATTTTTCAACAATTTAGTGTGTCTTTCAAACCAAGTCTAAACAATAGCTGTCATTTTTAAGGGAGCCTGGTTTAAATTATTAAAAACATTTGTACCTCAACACATTTTACAGTCTCAGAATATTTATACTCTGTATTCGCTAAATTGCAAGATATTTTAAAAGCTTTGATTGTTGAGATTTTTTTTTTAGTTCTTCTGTCCTCTCACCTCCAGTAGTTTTAGTCTATATTTAGACACTGAGTGAGGAAAACAATAGAAAGAGTCTCTGTTAGGTCCTGATCCTAGGCCAGCTGGTGAACACGTGGTTCTATTTTTACACAATATGGAGCTTATGTTGCACTAATTTTAATATTGCAGAGGACAAAACACATAAACAGCTCTCAAGCTGTGGCCTGGTACTATTTATATAAGATATTCTACCCATGAACCATGACATCTGCTTCTGTACACCTGCTTTTGTGAAATCCCTCACTGTCTCATTCGGCTTCAGAGAGGATCTAATTGACACAAGTTGTACTGTAATTTATTAATCACTTTCACGTCCCAAAATGTCCTCTTAGAAAAAGACCAGTTGGACTCTTGTGCTACAGATGTGGATAAAAGCTGCACTGCAGTATGAATGAAGCAATAGAGGACACCACTTTGGTGTAGTGCATAATATAAACATTTAACAAATAGTTTATAACACACTATAATGTAGTTGTAAGTGGTTATTGATGTCAACAACTTTAACCGCCTGTGGCCACCCATGAGTAGAGGCTGGTGTATGAAAAGATTCTATAACAATATAGTAAAACAGTTGTAATTACATAAAATATATCTACAACAGAGACGTTATTCATGTCAAAAATAGTGGACCCCCCACCAACAATGAAAACTATTAGCAAAGTAATTACAGACTATAAATGCATTCAATGGCTACGGCATAAAAAAAAAAAATCCGATCAGAAATGAAATTAAAAATGGGGTTTAAAGGTGAAATATTATCCGTTTCCATATTTTCTGTCATATCTATGTTGCTGTAATGTCGGGTGTTCATGTTAAAAGTGGCCAGCGCTTCAAATAATGAGGTAAACATATTGTTCAGATTTCCCACTCAGTTTTTTCTACTCTCAGCTTGGTCGAGCCAGCCTTCTCCAGCCTTTTTTAAAGCTACTGCGGTGTTAACATTATTGCATGTAGCTACATGCTAACAGCAGTGAAAGATGTGATCTTAGCTCCCAGTGTTGTTAACTTCTCCCCAATTTCGGGTCACATTACTGCTGAAACATGTCTGGTTGGGTAGTATTTGGTTCACGAGCCTTTATTTGCAATTTTTGATGGTAGAAAATGTACTATATTCTATTACTGTGCACTGCTAACTATGGTAGCCACATGCTAACGCCGGGGAAAACTATAATGGCTTAATAGGACAGGTGATCCAACAGAGCGTTTCAGACAGAGGGTGAATAAAGGTGCAGCAGCCATGGTCATTATTAGAACAATAAAGTGTTTTCTGAACATAAAAGTAAAGCATGTTCTAGTACAAACACAAAATACAAGTATGAACCTGAAAATGCTATATAATAGATCACCTTTAATTTCATGAAAACCTTGTGACATTAATGTAACAAGGTTGCTTTGCTATAATGTCACAGTGAAGAATGATTTGTGTTTTATCTGCAGATAATTCTCCTCTGAAATGTGAGCCAGGCTGTTGAACTTACTGAAACTCCCTCCATCGTATGTAATTTCCAGGTTTTTGCCTTCTTGTTTCCTCTGTGTGTGCTCCCCCCTCTTCCAAGTCTTTTCAGCTGTTTTCTCCATCCACACACTTACCTCCCAGCAGCCCCAGGCTGTCATTTTCCCTCACCACCTCACTTTTTATTTCTTCACTGTCTCTCAGCTTTCTCTCTCACTTTCCATTGATGCCTTTCCATATCACAAGCAGACCTTTTGTCTTTTGCCCTTTCTGCTGCCTTGCACTCTCTCCTGGTTACCACAGCAGCCAGTAACTGTTTCAGGTGATGACTAGTTTCCTGTAAAATACCCTCACCTTTGCCACAGCGCAGAAATAAGGTGTTAAACGAGACAGAAAATGAAAATGTCTTGACTGAAATGTTATATAATATCCCTTAAAAAGTAGAGTAGGATAGCAGAGTTTGCGCATTAAAGAATAGACGACTTATAAATACCATATATGATAAATTATTTAATGCATTCTTGGTATAAGGACGCTGAACTGAGCTGAAATTGTGAGATATAGCACAATATTAACTGCAATGAATAAAATACCAGCTCCTGTAAAAAAAAAAACATGTTCACTTAACTGTGCAAGGAGTGACTGTCTTTCTGTGTTGTGTTTTCACTTGTGCTTCCTCCGTTCGTTTTCATAAGTGAAAGATAATAACACCCACCTTTCTATCTCCTGCACTGGCTGTCTTTTATCAATTTTCTATGTGGTTGAGGATCACAGTTGTGGAAATAGTATTAATATAAATCCCTCAATAAATATAAATACAGATCTAAGAAGCTTTTGATAAATGAAGCTGTCTGAACACTCCCACAAGCATGCACATGTTTTTAGCCAGGATAGTGTGTGGCTGTAAAGATTTATTGGTCAATCCACCACTTTGGTCCAGACTGAAATATGTCAACAGCTATTGGCTGTATTGGCATGACGGTCTGTCCTTTCACAGTCCCAACAGGATGAATCCTGCTGACTTTGGTTATCACTTTCCCTCCAACCCCACGGCACATTGACATTTTGGATTTTTAGTAAAATGTCCCTGATGTGAATACATATAACTTTTATGATCTCTTACAATTTTCACATAGCGCCATTCATCATCAGGTCAAAATTTTGTTCTGTGACCAAATACGTGAAAAACAAATAACATTCCCATTAGCCTCATCCTCCTTAGCAGTAGGCCTACTTAGTGTTTAGTGCAAATTGTTAAATGTTAAATGCAATTGTTGGTGTGCTAACACGCTAAACTAAGATGGTGAACATGGTACCTGCTGAGCATCAGCATGTCAACATTCTCACTTTCACATTTAGCTCAAAGCACCATCCACAGAAGTACTGGCATGGTTGTTGACTCTTTGCCTATTTTTATTTTTTGTGTGTAATATACAGTGTCTTCTCTCTTTTAAGTTTTAAATTATTTTTCTTTCTTTTCAATATATATAAGTACAATATATATGCTTTTATATTTGCCTTGTTTTTCTATTGACTCAACCCCACTTAATGCTCCTGAACCAAGAGGAGATCAGGCTCAGGATAACAACCAGAAGCTGCAATACAAGTGTTCCTGGGCTGCCCTTATCTTTATAATCCTCATAGTCTGAATTAAAAGCTTGTGATTCTCTTTAATATTCTTGTGTGTTGTCACCTGTTTATACCTCTGCCTTGTCCTAATGGGAATGTTAATTTTTCCCCTTATAGCTTCTTATTATTGCACTGGTTTTGTCAGTTTATGTTGATGCAAGCGTCATAGAAAAGAGTAGATCATTTAGCAGCTAAAGATACAGACTTTTCCCTCAGGAGTTAGTGGAGACCAAAAACAGAGCTAAAAAGAAAAGACTTAAATTCATCAGGTGGCTAGAAACCCAACTCCAAATGAATGACAATGTTGCTTTCTGCCTGCTGAATGTTTACCTATAGGCTGTTTGCTATCAAGTTTGCCAGATATAAATTATATCTCTTCTTGGACTGTTTAATCCCCATATTAATACTTTGGTATTAATTCAACCAATACCTTTGATTGATTTGTCTACATGCATGCAGTCAGAACAGAACACTTCCTTGCAAGTTCACCTATCCCCACTCCTGAACCGGATGCTGTCACTATAATGTTTCACTTTGGTGGTGATGATGATGATGACGCCTGTTATACACCAAAAACATCATCTTGCATCATGGTAAAAGTCTTAAGTGTTTTACATTTAATCAGATCACAGTCTTTTACGTCAATCTTTCACTGCCTTTTTGCAAACTCCAGGCTGCTGTCTTCTGCCATCTGGCCACTCTCCCACACAGTCCAGATCTGTGAAGTGCTGCACTTTCCAGAAAATTCTCTTGTAACATCCAAGGAACACTGTAGTTTAGTTAGACAGATCCTTGGATCTTAGTCACCTCTGCAACGCCGGTTCATTGTCGCCTGTCGCTTGATTTGTGGTCGATGTCCAGCTTTGGAAAGGAAGCTTTATTCTGGCTACTTCCATATTGTGTGTGTTCTCATGAAGCCCCAACACATGTCCAGGTAAAAACTCTTCAATTTGGCAAACTAAAAAGAAGACAATAAAATAAATGCACAATACAGACACAGTACGTCTTCAGCAGTAAAGGTGATGTAACTGGCGTGGGACACCGTTTTGTCTTATTTTAGGCAGACCTTCTGAATACTGCACTGAGTTAAACAGTAAGTTATTCATAAGGAGCTCCTTGTCTTGCGTTGTGTTCAACTGATGGAACGTGTCATCAAGTGTGCAGTGATGGAAAGCATGAAGAGCTGCAGGAAGCTTAGTCCACATGCTTTTCTGATTTCCTGAGCTTTCTGACAGCATCATGAATATTTGTACACACTGACATCCTTTATCCTGCTTTATTTTCATTTTGAATGTTCCCTGACTCATTAAATTCTGAAAACCCTACTGGGTATGTAGCTTTTAAGCAAGATATTTGACTAACACTAGGACAGCAATTTTTATATATATATATATATATATATATATATATATATATATATATATATACATACTTTATATATTAATTAAACATCTGTTATATCAAAACTTGTTCCCTAGTTTGAGGCACCTGGAAAAAAAATATGAATATAGTGGTCAATTTGGTTGAATTAATTTGTAAAACATAACAGCTGTGGGGAAATATTTGCATTAACAACAGACCTTTCTCACAGCAGTAGGAAAAGCACGGGGTAACAAACAACATTAAGGATGGCTCTGTTCCTTCGAGGTGTGTCAGTAAGAACTGGCACAGCTCAATGAAATGCAGCCATTACGATTAGTTCCACCTGTCTTTGACAAGTCAACGTGTCCACTGTAAGAAATGTCTGTTATAAACAATCTTATACATAGGTAGCTGATTTTATCTATTCTTTTTTAAAATATGTGTTTCATCTATTCACCAATAACACTAAATATTGGTGGGAATTCTACTCATTACTTCTTATAATCAGTCATTTTACTGTTAATATACTGTATGTCTTGGACACTATATATATATATATATATATATATATATATATATATATATATATATATATATATATATATGTATGTATGCATAAAATAGGTAAAATATTTTAAATTATAATAGAATAAAACAATATAATAGGCAATGAAATAGAACAAAGTAGAATAAATACATAGCACTGAAGGAAGAAAAAAGCATATAGGCTGTATGTACAGTATCTATACAATAAATAAGACGTTGGTCTTTGTAGTAGTGCAGTGTTACCATTATCAGAATGGGGCATTGAGAACAAGATGCAAAAAGCCTGTCTGTGCGCTCTGCACTGCTTTATTACAACAAACCCATAGCCTAAGCTTTAGGTAAAATCCTAACAAATATTACCATAAAGTTGCATTACATAGAGAAACCTTTCCCATGTATCTGCAGATTATCACACTACAAGATTAGAGGATGCATCACATCTGATAATAATAAATAAATACTCCTTTACAATTTGTGAGTTACACTTGTCCGGTGTCTGAAACAGATTTACACAAGAAGATCAATAACAATTTCATTTCGGCACATTGAGTACAGAGATGTTTTTAGTCTGGCTCTGCTTTGCACAAAAGCTGTTAGCAGGCAGGATATGATAGTTTTAGTCAGTCAAAAGCTGTCTTATTTGTGGTAAATAACACATTTTCTTTAAGATTATAATTTCAGAACTGTATTGAGAAAAACAAACACTTCCTTCCACAGACGCCACTTCCTGTTGGCTCCTCTCTGCTGCTCGCTGGCAGTGAAAGCAGAAGTCATGTGCTCCAACATGACCTCATCATCGGTGGCAGTGGTACAGTGTATGATGGCATGGCAGACCTGGTCACAGATGGTACACTTAGGCGCCCCAGAGGCTGCCTGCTGACAGGACACACACATTACACAAGAAACACTGTTATTCTCTGCTTCCGCTTCAGACACTCTGACCAAACACCTCCATCAGGTCTTCCTCTGTACAAGTATAACTGATACACTCTTTAGGTATCTGGCAGACTTCTCCCTATACCTGATCAGTCTTTTTTTTTCTTTTTTGGTACTGAACAAACAAGAATGTACAGTACTTGTCTATCTTATTTATTCTTTATTTAGTCTGGGATGCCAAAGCAGTATTTCATGAAAACCAAAACACTTAGCAAGCAGGAATATATTTGTATTCCTGCATATCCAGAAGATCAAAAATAATAACCAAGATGAACTGTATGCCAATTTTTTTTAGGTATAAATATAGAACATCTAAATGTGTGCAAAATGTAAAAATGCCCACAACCTTTAGTGCAACAGATAATTGCAATCTGCTGTGTTAGTTCTGAGTTTCTGTCCCTGCGTCTGCAGGGAGATTCTGGACAGGCTAACTTTCTTGCTCTTTCTAAATTGACCTTATTGACTCCATCTCCGTCTCTTTCTTGTAGGAAAGTGCTTTTGGCAGATCTCATTAAAGCTAGACGTTACATTTAAAAGAGGTGTTTAGCGGATCTCCCCAAGGCCTCGCATCTCTTTAGCAACATCGGAAAGTTCTTGAATCAATCAGAAATTAAAAACGGCCCCCGCTGTTCCTTGTCCTGACCGTCTTTAGATGTCTTCAGTGTTGTCGATTGGAGAGTGACCCCCTAAAAGCGGTAAAAACGGTAAAAGGAAATCAAAGTGAGAACTGGGTTAACTCAATTGTATATTCTACTAATTAGAAAGCATAGTTTCTTTAGTTTTATTTATTTTGGTTACACCATATGGATGACAATGTCGTTTGGTCCACTACTTTGATCCAGACTGAAATATCTCAACAACTATTGAATGTATTGCAATGAAATTGTCATGACATTCATGGTGCCTGAAGGATGAACCCTATTATTTATTTATTTATTTATGCTAGACTCATAGTCTTGTTTCCTTATCAATCCAATTTTCCTGCTCATGTCTGTAGACTCTAATGCTGCCATTTTAGGGTACCACAACCTTTAAAGTCTAATTTGAAATGCATGCTGCACGTCTCTGCACAGTCGTAAGGGTTTTAAAAACCGACGTTTGGGAAAGGTACCTAACTATTGTTTCCTTACTTCAAAAAATGATTTCTTTTTTTCCATCAGCAGTATACAGTTAATACATAACTGAAGCTTTTACTTAAATGTTCAGATGTGTGACAGCAGCTGACACAGTGCTCTGCCATCCATGAAGGAAATGCAGTGAGAGTAGCGTTTGAGAAAGCCATACAAGAACAAGTTGAGGCTTTTCAAAAAATATTTGTACATTATATTTTGTCCATCCATCCATCCATCCATCTTCATCCGCTTATCCGGTATCGGGTCGCGGGGACAGCAGCTCCAGTAGGGGACCCCAAACTTCCCTTTCCCGAGCCACATCAACCAACTCCGACTGGGGGATCCCGAGGCGTTCCCAGGCCAGGTTGGAGATATAATCTCTCCACCTAGTCCTGGGTCTTCCCTGAGGCCTCCTCCCAGCTGGACGTGCCTGGAACACCTCCCTAGGGAGGCGCCCAGGGGGCATCCTTACCAGATGCCCGAACCACCTCAACTGGCTCCTTTCAACTCAAAGGAGTAGCGGCTCTACTCCGAGCTCCTCTCGGATGACTGAGCTTCTCACCCTATCTCTAAGGGAGACGCCAGCCACCCTCCTGAGGAAACCCATTTAGGCCGCTTGTACCCTTGATCTCGTTCTTTCGGTCATGACCCAGCCTTCATGACCATAGGTGAGGGTAGGAACGAAAATTGCCCGGTAGATCGAAAGCTTTGCCTTCTGGCTCAGCTCTCTTTTCGTCACAACGGTGCGATAAACTGAATGTAATACCGCACCAGCTGCTCCGATTCTCCGACCAATCTCACGCTCCATAGTCACCTCACTCGCGAACAAGACCCCAAGGTACTTAAACTCCTTCACTTGGGGTAAGGACTCACTCCCTACCCGAAGAAAGCACTCCATTGGTTTCCTGCTGAGAACCATGGCCTCAGATTTAGAGGTGCTGATCCTCATCCCAGCCGCTTCACACTCGGCTGCGAACCGATCCAGTGAGTGCTGGAGGTCACAGGCCGATGACGCCATCAAGACCACATCATCTGCAAAAGCAGCGATGAGATCCCGAGCCCACCAAACTGCAACCCTCCCCGCCCCGACTACGCCTCGATATCCTGTCCATAAATATTACAAACAGGATTGGTGACAAAGCGCAGCCCTGGCGGAGGCCAACCCTCACCTGGAATGAGTCCGACTTACTGCCGAGAACCCGGACACAGCTCTCGCTTTGGTCATACAGAGATTGGATGGCCCTGAGAAGGGACCCCCTCACCCCATACTCCCGCAGCACCTCCCACAATTTCTCCCGGGGGACCCGGTCATACGCCTTCTCCAGATCCACAAAACACATGTAGACTGGTTGGGCATACTCCCAGGCCCCCTCCAAGATCCTTGCGAGAGTGAAGATCTGATCCGTTGTTCCACGGCCAGGACGGAATCCACATTGTTCCTCTTCAATCCGAGGTTCGACTATCGGCCGAACCCTCCTTTCCAGCACCTTGGAGTAGACTTTACCAGGGAGGCTGAGAAGTGTGATACCCCTGTAATTGGCACACACCCTCTGGTCCCCCTTTTTGAAGAGGGGAACCACCACCCCTGTCTGCCACTCCTTAGGCACCGTCCCAGACTTCCACGCAATGTTGAAGAGGCGTGTCAACCAAGACATCCCCTCCACACCCAGAGCTTTCAGCATTTCTGGACGGATCTCATCAATCCCTGGGGCTTTGCCGCTGTGGAGTTGTTTGACTACCTCAGCGACTTCCACCAGGGAAATTGACGACAATCCCCCATCATCCTCCAGCTCTGCCTCTACCACAGAGGGCGTGTCAGCTGGATTTAGGAGTTCCTCAAAGTGCTCCTTCCACCGCTCTATTACCTCCCCAGTTGAGGTCAACAACGTCCCATCCTTACTGTATACAGCTTGGATGATTCCTCGCTTCCCCCTCCTAAGGTGGCAAACGGTTTTCCAGAAGCACCTTGGTGCAGACCGAAAGTCCTTCTCCATGTCTTCTCCGAACTTCTCCCACATCCGCTGCTTTGCCTCTGTCATGGCAGAGGCTGCAGCCCTTCGGGCCTGTCGGTTCCCTGCAACTGCCTCCGGAGTCCTCCGGGATAACATATCCCGGAAAGACTCCTTCTTCAGTCGGACGGCTTCCCTGACCACCGGTGTCCACCAGGGTGTTCGTGGGTTACCGCCCCTTGAGGCACCTAAGACCCTATGACCGCCGCAGCTTCAGCAATGGAAACTTTGAACATTGTCCACTCAGGTTCAATGCCCCCAACCTCCACAGGGATGCCCGAAAAGCTCCGCCTGAGGTGTGAGTTGAAAGTCCGTCGGACAGGGGCCTCCTCCAGACGTTCCCAATTTACCTGCACTACCCGTTTGAGCTTACCAGGTCTGCCCAGAGTCTTCCCCCACCCCCTGACCCAACTCACCACCAGATGGTGATCAGTTGACAGCTCTGCCCCTCTCTTCACCCGAGTGCCCAAAACATACGGCCTCAGATCAGATGAAACGATTATGCAATCGATCATTGACCTTTGCCCTAAGGTGCTCTGGTACCACGTACACTTATGAGCATCCCTATGTTCGAACATGGTGTTTGTGATGGACAATCCATGACTAGCACAGAAGTCCAACAACAGACAACCACTCTGGTTTAGATCAGGGAGGCCGTTCCTCCCAATCACGCCTCTCCAAGTATCTCCATCATCACCCACGTGTGCGTTGAAGTCCCCAAGCAGAACTATGGAGTCCCCTACTGGAGCCCCATACAGGACTCCCTTCAAGGTCTCCAAGAAGGCCGAATACTCCGAACTCTTGTTTGGTGCATATGCACAAACAAGAGTCAGAGTTTTCCCCCCCATCACCCGCAGGCGTAGGGAGGCGACCCTCTCGTCCACCGGGGTAAACTCAAACGCAGCGGCGCTCAGCCGGGGACTTGTGAGTATCCCCACACCCGCCCGGCGCCTCACACCCTGGGCAACTCCGGAGTAGGACAGAGTCCAACCGCTATCCAGGAGTACGGTTCCAGAACCGAGACTGTGCGTAGAGGTAAGCCCCACCAGATCTAACTGGTAGCGCTCCACCTCCCGCACAAGTTCCGGCTCCTTCCCCCACAGAGAGGTGACGTTCCACGTCCCCAGAGCCAGCCTCTGCCGCCCAGGTCTGGTCCGTCGAGGCCCTTGACCTTCGCCGCCACCCATATGGCAGCGCACCCGACCCCAGCGGTTCCTCCCACAGGTGGTGGGCCCATGGGATGGAGAGAGAGGAGCCACGTAGCTTTTTCGGGCTGTGCCCGACCGAGCTCCGTGGCAAACCTGGCCACCAGGCGCTCGCTGACGAGCCCGCCGTCTGGGCCTGGCTCCAGACGGGGGCCCCGGGCTTCCTCCGGGCAGGGTCCCTCGATCTCTTCCTCGATATTTTGTACAAATTATAAAAAAGAAATCTACTGTAGAGTTTCTAAATATAACACTTTATACAAAAAGAAAATACAGTGGTGTGAAAAAGTGTTTGCCCCCTTCCTCATTTCCTGTTCCTTTGCATGTTTGTCACACTTAAGTGTTTCGCAACATCAAACCAATTTAAACAATAGTCAAGGACAACACAAGTAAACACAAAATGCAATTTGTAAATGAAGGTGTTTATTATTAAAGGTGAAAAAAAATCCAAACCATCATGGCCCTGTGTGAAAAAGTGATTGCCCCCCTTGTTAAAACATACTATAACTGTGGTTGTCCACACCTGAGTTCAATTTCTCTAGCCACACCCAGGCCTGATTATTGCCACACCTGTTCACAATCAAGGCATCAGTTAAATAGGAGCTGCTTGACACAGTAAGGTCCACCAGAAGATCCTTAAAAGCTACACATCATGCCGAGACCCAAAGAAATTCAGGAACAATTGAGAAAGAAAGTAATTGAGATCTATCAGTCTGGAAAGGGTTATAAAGCCATTTCCAAAGCTTTGGGAATCCAGCGAACCACAGTGAGAGCCATTATCCACAAATGGCGAAGACATGGAACAGTGGTGAACCTTCCCAGGAGTGGCCGGCTGCCCAAAATTACCCCAAGAGCGCAGCGACGACTCATCCAAGAGGTCACAAAAGACCCCACAACAACGTCCAAAGAACTGCAGGCCTCACTTGCCTCAGTTAAGGTCAGCGTTCATGCCTCCACCATCAGGAAAAGACTGGGCAAAAATGGCCTGCATGGCAGAGTTCCAAGGAGAAAACCACTGCTGAGCAAAAAGAACATCAAAGCTCGTCTCAATTTCTCCACAACACATCTTGATGATCCCCAAGACTTTTGGGACAACATTCTGTGGACCGATGAGACAAAAGTGGAACTCTTTGGAAGGTGTGTGTCCAAGTATATCTGGCGTAGAAGGAACACTGCATTTCATAAAAAGAACATTATACCAACAGTAAAATATGGTGGTGGTAGTGTGATGGTCTGGGGCTGTTTTGCTGCTTCAGGACCTGGAAGACTTGCCGTGATAAAAGGAACTATGAATTCTGCTGTCTACCAAGAGATCCTGAAGGAGAATGTCCGACCATCTGTTCGTGTACTCAAGCTGAAACAAACTTGGGTTCTGCAGCAGGACAATGATCCTAAACACACCAGCAAGTCCACCACCGAATGGCTGAAGAAAAACAAAATGAAGACTTTGGAGTGGCCTAGCCAAAGTCCTGACCTGAATCCTATTGAGATGTTGTGGTATGACCTTAAAAAGGCCGTTCATGCTCGAAAACCCTCTAATGTAACTGAATTAGGACAATTCTGCAAAGATGAGTGGGCCAAAATTCCTCCAGGACGCTGTAAAAGCCTCATTGCACATTATCGCAAACGCTTGGTTGCAGTTGTTGCTGCTAAGGGTGGCCCAACCAGTTATTAGGTTTAGGGGGCAATCACTTTTTCACACAGGGCCATGATGGTTTGGATTTTTTTTCACCTTTAATAATAAACACCTTCATTTCCAAATTGCATTTTGTGTTTACTTGTGTTGTCCTTGACTATTGTTTAAATTGGTTTGATGTTCCGAAACACTTAAGTGTGACAAACATGCAAAGGAACAGGAAATGAGGAAGGGGGCAAACACTTTTTCACACCACTGTAATATGGTGATGTGAACAAAACCAGAGTACACATAGGAGTCAATCATGATATCCACTCACTTATAACATGGTTGCTGATGCTGTTAAGATCCTAATACATTTTCCCCTGCGCTGTAGCCGTACACTGTATATTATTGTATAAAATAAGCATGCAATTCACTTTTACTGCCTTTTTGTATCCCTTCCCCACAATAAAACTGTTTCTCAGTTTTCTTGTGTCAGTTTTTTTTTTTTTAAAAAGGATGTTGAGATGGAGCTGTGCCGTCTTCCAGGCCAAACTCTCCGTCTTCAGGTAACTTAAACTACAATTATGTCAGTGCTGGAGATGGTGTTTACTCTGCAGTCATACATTTCTTAAATGTCAGTGCTTCTTTGTTGATGAACCCAGCTTACTTCCCTTGTGTCACTCAGTTGCCAAGTGTTCTTTTGAGTCAGATTTATTTATTTAATACATTATTTCTCTTGCTCCAATTTCTCTTGACCTCCATATTGTTAAGTGGTGTTTATCTTTCAGATCTCATTTTTAATCAGCTTAGTTGGACAGGCAGAAATCAGAGAAGTGGGTTTGTGAATTCCCTCCTGCTGCTTGAGTTGAATAACTGTCACTGTGTTTACCCAAATTCCTGTCACATATTTGGGATGATTTCATAGGACAGAATATTCGCCACTAAAGTGGTTCTTTAAAAACGTCAGTTGCTTCCCCTTCTCTTCTTCAAGTGTTTTCTTTCAGTCTGTCTTTGTGACAGGTACTATTTGTTGTTTGACAAAGCCATCTGGACGTACTTGGACTCTGCTGTTTCCTATGACTGTGAGGGATGACGGTCAGGTCCCTGGTGTCCTTAATGGCCAAAGTTTCTTCCTATGAATAAAAGTGTCCAACCTGTAGATGAATACACCAGTGTCACCTGTGGTTTTGGCATATCATTGTCAACAAACACACCAGATGTATCAACGATAAACATGCAAAAATATGCAACTTTCCACACAAAGAGAAAGATATTTCAACATGTAATTTGGAGGATTAATCTTGTCATAACACTGAGTTCCAAACAACATCCTACTTTCTACACATTATTTTATTTTTGTATACAATGTTTGCTTGAGTGCAAACAAATGATTGCCAGTGGCAATGCATTATTATTACAAATGAAACAACTGTTTTTGGTATTTTGTGTTTTCTATTGGTTTTTACAACATAATGTTGCATGCATTGTAAAAGAATAACAATACAATTATATACATTGAATTATATAAACTCATTGTGTTGCATTTTATTATGTATGACATGTGCTATAGAAATAAAGTTGACTTTTGGTTTTTCAGTGGAAATATCATAATAAGGTAAATGGAGTCTATTTGAGAGGATCAACATTATACCTGCGGTGTCTCTGGGTTTGACAATCACGTTACTGAGAGGTCAAGTGTTGATGTTTGAGTCCTCGAGGCTAATGGAGAGGAGCTTTGACAGTATCTCAAGTGGGAGAGTAGAGGCTAACCTCTAGTCACTGGAGCCCTTTCTGGCATGATGCACTTGATGGCAGAACACGGATCTGTTCACGCACGCACGCACGCACGCACGCATACACGCACACACACACACACACACACACACACACACACTCACACATACACACATTGCAGCTATTACTCACAATACATATGATATTTTTCACTAAAATACTGAGTTGCTACATTGACCCACTTCCATTTCCTTTAATATCATTTTTGTTTGAAAACTGTAATAGATTGGCAGTATTTCTCATCATTTGGTAATCTGTTCAAACATTTGGACAACACACATTGAATGGATTTCGATCCAAACGAGCCATATACTGTATTTTATGATGACTTTTAGAGTTTTTTTTATTTTTTATTATTTGTACAGCCTACGGTTTTATGTAAGTTATTGTTATTGAGTTATTGAGTTTCTTCAAATGAGTTAAACAGCGCCACCCTGGATTCCAACGCTGGTCAATGTCTCCCACTCTTTGTGGTGAAAAGTGGTAATGCACCTTTAAAGTTGAGGCACTCGCAGTTGTCAAACTTTTACTACTTTTAGGTGAGGACCTGTTTTACAGGGAGAAGCGCTGAAGTGAATTGTGAAGCAAATTGTACTCTAGCCTCACCACATACCATAGAAAGCCGAGTTTGCTTGTTTTCTAGTGCTACTGTCATGTAAGACTAACGTTAGTTAGCTAGTAGGACGAGATGAGGCACTATCACAGCAACACGTGCAGTGGGACCTCACACACAGTGTGGCTATGGACCACTTCATCTCCATGAAAGAAAGGCCTTTCACTTCAAATAAGGTGAGTGAGATATGGACCACATCATCTCCATGAAAGAGAGGCCTTTCCCTTCAAATAAAGTGAGTGAGATACACCTTCTATCTGTCTAATGGTTAAATGCTACACCATGGCTGTGTGTATTTGACTAATTGCTGTGTGGTTGTAATGCAGGTCACGTGTATACATAAGTAATGTGCCTTGTTTGTTTGGAGACTGGAGATGTTGCGTTATTGCTGCTGTCCACATGGTCTGTAGGGACAGAGGATTTATGGCTCATTCATCTGTTGATTGTTTGTGGCCTGTGCAAAAGGTCTGGTTTTTTGTTTTAAGCTGTGCTGCATAATGGTTATCAGTCAGGATATAGGCTTTCAGTTGGCTGAAGAAGATATAAAGTGTTTGATAGGCCTACATGCATTAGCATAATGCGTTTTAATATGAGCATTAAACCTTTTAATCCATGCATGCTTTTGGTGTATTAAATACAGATGTGCATGTATCGGAGTATGTGTTTTGTAGGAACCACATTTGTTTATCTTAAACAGATCTGAGCGGTGGACAGAAGTCCACAAATAACTGCAGGTATTTATGGACTCCACAAATATGATTCAGACACCTATGAAAGTGCTGAGCATTTTCATAGGAGTCTGAATCATATGAAGCACTAGCTAAACTCATTTTCCAACCTGGATACTTTACTTTATTTATACTTATACTTATATACTTATTATATTACTTAGATTTTTGTTTTGCTTAAATGTGCATCTTTTTACATCTTAAGCAATGGTGCAATTACAGTTTATATGCATATAAGATCTGGGTATGGTTGTAATGAACCATTTGGTACAAGTGTGATCCAACTATGTTTAAAGGCATATGCTACCATCGTAGAGAGGAATGAGATGTGATGAATCCTACAAATTAGAATAATGGCACACACTCAAGTCTCTCCACAGAGGCATTCACGATGTTGCACTTGACACAAGTTGTGTAAAGAGTGGGAAAAAAAGAGAGCTTGAAAGAGAAGTTCACATCTGTCTAATTACTGCGTGAAGTAGTCATAAATGCTGGGTTGCCAATTTTTGGAAAGCTACAAAATAGTTAGACACAGGCTGGTGTCAGAGGGGCGTGGGGGGATTCAGATGCTTTTATACAATTTGACAAACACACTGATACTTGTAGAGTGTGACATTTGTCCACAACTCTATTCTATATGTGTGTCTATAACTCATTTGATAAAAGTTTGATCAGGCTAGCCTACTACACTTTCTTTTCCTGTCAAATAACTGCAAGAAAGTGCTGTTATTAATTTACTCAACAGCCCCCAAAAAGCATTTAATGGTGCGTATGCTGTCATATTAAAATGCAAAAACACAATAATGGCTGATACAGGTTTGGGATATTGTTTTCATGTCTACTCTCCATGAGAAGCTTGCTCTGCTGAAATATTCAGACAGAGTAGATGGCAGAGGTAGCCTACACCTCCAAAACTAACTTAATTTGCCACCTTCTGACTATCCCTAAAAGCACAGCAGAATTTACAAAAAAACATAGACAGAAAAGAAACATCCTTCTCACGGCATACAAACTACATCGTTGACAGTAGTCTTTAAAAATGCAAAGAAATGTGGCTGAGACGCTATGAAAGGCGTATTACAGAAAACCCCATAAAAATCATTGCAGAAGTTTCTTTCTACCAACAAATGTTTAAACATTGTTACAAGTTGGATTCATGAGCTCCAAGCGATAGACAGCTGAACCCATCTCCACACTGCTGTACGACTGCAGGAGCAGCGGAGAGGGCAGATATCCCAGCACTGAGTTTTACATGCTCTGATGTCCGCCCCACTGGTGCGCTAAGCCTGACAGCTTAGTAAAATGACGAAGTTTTACAAATTTTGCTTGAAACAGTCATGTTGAGGGTTACATACTGTACATGTGAAATATGGCACACTGATACTTCAGAAGTGCATGTGGTGGTAAGGAACACTGTGAGAGACAATGCAATGCACAAGCAGCAGCACAATGCAGTTAACAAGCAACCACTACTGAAAAAGAGCAACAATATAATACAAAACAAATTTAGAGAAGTATTGAAAGTCATGTTTTTACGTCCTGAATCAATAATTACACTTTCTGTTAATATTGCTTGGTTATGGAAAGAATCACATCCGTGATTTATTTGGGTCAAAATTGAAATCAAGATTAT